>JARHVA010010804.1:0-95000 GCA_037957365.1 Torreya grandis
GGATTAAATATACTCATCCAAAGGATCCATAACAAGACATTCAAGTCAATATACATAGGAGAATGTGAGAAGGAGAGAGAGAGAGAGAGAGAGAGAGAGAGAGAGAGATGAGAGAGAGAGAGAGAGAGGGGGGGGGGGGGGGAGGGAGAGAGAGGGAGAGAGAGGGAGGGAGAGGGAGGGGGAGAGAGAGAGAGAGAGAGAGAGAGAGAGAGAGAGAGAGAGAGAGAGAGAGAGAGAGAGAGAGAGAGAGAGAGAGAGAGAGAGAGAGAGAGAGAGAGAGAGAGAGAGAGAGAGAGAGAGAGAGAGAGAGAGGAGCAATGACAAGTGTCCTCTATTGATGAGGCAAGTTTCAAATAATAAATTCTACAAGTAGGTAGATCTAAGAACTCCTTTAACATGTGTCACCTTAATGTGATCATGATCTTCTAGAAAGTGGCATAGAAAGGACTAATCAACTCCTTGGATGATTCATCACTCTTTATTTGAAACTTCCCCTCATGATTAGATTTGAGGAGTGACGAGTTACATTTTTTCTCTTCTAACTCATCTTTAAATTCGAAACTTAGTTATGCTCTGCTATCTTCAATTGACACCTTTCTTCACCCCTAGTTATGGTAGAGATTCTTCTTCATTAGCCATATAGGATTTCTAATCTGTTATGTCTGATTTGATTGATGTTAGCCATTGGAATGTGTTGGTTCCTAGTTTGATACCTCTTTTATTTAGCCATGTACTCTTAGATAAAATGGCAAACAAAGATGAAAAACCTGCTGATATGTTCATTATAGTCAGTGGAGGGTTTGGCATCAAGAATGAACCAAATGGATAAAATGACTAAAAGTCACAAATAAAGGGTATGTTCATCTCCCTACTACTTTTTTCTCTTCCTAAACCAATATGAGAAGACCTAAGGGGTAGCTTTCTCACATGTATTTATTCTACAATTCAACCTCCCATGAGTTTTATTGGCACAAAGAACAAAAAATATGACCAAGACACAACCAAAACTTGTTCACTCCACCTAAGAAGGGTTATCACAAAGGATGAACAAATGCACTAGGTCACATAAAAGCTACTAAAGATAGATATATAAGTAATTTCAAACCTTTATTCTAAAGAATTTTCAACAACAAAGGGCTGAATGGAAGACTACAATGTTGGTATTTAAAGAAAAAAATGTAGACACATGTTATATAGGCAAGATTTTATGCATTTTCAAGTCAAATAACACTTAACATATACAAAGTGTGTATTAATTGTAGGGTAGGATAGGTTAGGACAAGTTAGATAAAAAATGAAGGGTGGTGTGCTTGTGGTTTTCAAACAACATGGTTTATTTCAACATACATGACATAAATAATTACAAAGATGCATAAAAAATGACTTACAAGATAATGGGAGAACCATGAGTAATTTGCATCTATTGGTACCAATACAATGCAAGTACCCAAATAATACCTGAAACCCTAGATAGGAAAAAGTAATAACCACAAGTATTTTCCATTATCTTGAAATAAAATTTTACATACATAAAAGTTTCAAAATGTTTACATGGGAACAAACATGGTGTATTTGCTCCATGTTGGAAAAGGGATACATTTAAACATGCTCCCAAAGCTTGTTAATGGTTGTACAATTATAACCATCTTAGTAAGAGAGACAAAATACACACAATAGTGATCCCAAAATTTAGAAGAGCCTATACTTAGGAGAAAAACAAAGACCAATAACAACAACCTAAAATAGAGGATAAGCCCCCTATCTATACATTTTTACACCGTTCTTAAATTAGGGAATGGGGTTTGCATTTTTTAAAATTTTAAAACAACCCTTCAAGTTCTGCCAAGATGTTCCTATTAGGCAAAAATAATTTTCCATGCCTAAAATATTCATGTATTTGCAAGGAAAATGATTCCTCTAACTACCTCTACAATAAATGATGAAGATTTAGATCACATCCTTTGATTTGAAGGCTGGAGATGCCTTCAAATGAGCTAAAAAGAGAATATTCATGGTGGAGGTCCAATAAACTTTGTGTTCTTATACAACTACCTGGAGATTCTATTTGACCACTTTATTGCATAGAATGGAACCTTTTTAACAACTTATCCTTCCCTTATGCATGCCAAGGAACAACCTGGGCTAGCAATGATGGCATGGAAATATTCTATATACATGGTCATTTGAATGATCTTCTTTGGAGTGACCCACCTTGAATTTACATAACTACAATATCTCTCCCATGGAGGAGCTTGGACAAGAAAATCATGAGAAAATACAATACTTAGGCTTATTTTACCTTTTTACTTTTTGGCTCCAACTTGTATTTTCACATTTTTATTTTTGCACATTTATTTTTTGAAAATTTGCTTTTTCAAAATTTGCAATTTTTACATTTAATTTTTTTTTTTTTTTGAAAATTTTCCTTTTTAGGATTTCTTCTATATTATTTAATGCATAAATTCATTATTTTCACCTTTTTACCCTTTGGGGAAATCATAGCCCTTTTTGCAAATTTTTTTAGTTTCCTTGTTTTGGGGAAATCTGGGTCTCAGCAATAGTTTTGCAATTTGCAAAATTACAATTCACAGAACTATAATTTGCAATTTTCAAATTTGAATTATGCAAATTGCAATTTTTAGAATTAAAAATTACAAAATTAAATTTGGCTATGGAAGTTCCCTCTTTCACTAAGGCCTCTTATTGACTAACATTGACTGATAGAATTGGGAGATCCAAGTGCAAAATTGAAAAATTGCATTTTTTCCCTTAATTCTCCCTGAAGCTCTTCTTGAGTTGACTTTCTCCTTCTAGGTTTGACCTGGTACGATTGGGAGAGTCGATTACAATTTTCAAATTGAATTTTGAGAACCTACTTTTTTCAAGTTGCATCTCCCATTCAAATTTACCATAGAGTTTGGGGGCCTTATCATCTGCAATTTTTTGAAAATTTCCATTTTTATAACATTTTTTCCCTAATTCCATTCCTGCCCCAGCAAAGCACCTTGTAGAGGAATTTTTAAAAACCCACTTTTTTCTTATAACCATTATTTGGTTTGGTTTTCATGCATTCCCCTAATAGAAGTATTTTTTGGAGGATGCTACACCATTTCACTAGAAAAAATTATAGACAATGGAGAAAATCCTGAAGCATGGATTCCATCAAATGTTTCTTCATCTTGAATCATGTAAAAGGACTTTCATGGCAATCCACATTACATCATCATTCATATCTATTTCTGATTGGATCCAAAGGTCAATCTTCCCATTGGTAAGATGATGGTAGCACCAAGAGATTCATTATTAGCAACCTTGAATCCTTTCAAAGCCTACCTATATGTAGGTCATTTACTTGCATTTCATGTGCCTGTAGTATAATCCTAAAAAATCATGCATACTAGAGGTACAAAAGGGGCAAATGTATATTCACCAAGTTCATTTACTTTGATCAAGAGCTAAGACCATGAGCACCATTTTTAATTCAGAAGCACTTACTCTTACCATTTTTAATTCAGAAGCACTTACCATTTTTAATTAGATCTTCTTAAAATGAATGTGCATCCTTGAATTTCCATATCACAAATTGATATAAGTAGGATCGTTATGCAACATCAAATGCAACAATATAAATTATAAATGGCCACCATGAACTAAATTCCCAAGTTTTGAATATTTTTTTGGAGACGAAGGTTTTGAATGAGATCTACAACAAGGCTCATCTTTAATCATCCCTTTCCGTCAATTGTTTTATTTTGACCATTAATACGTGTTTGCTTCTACTACATCACCGAAGGTTCTTCTTTCATTTTCACATATTTCACCCTTACCAGCTTGGTACTCGTGCCATTTACCTTTTTGACTGTCTTGCTTATATTTTTTATGTCTTGAAGGATCCATAAGTGGTTATGAAATCTACAATTTAAGAGAACTTAAAAATTACTTATGGGATTCCACCTTCTATCGTCCATATTCATGTCTCTATTCCATGAGATCCATAACTATCACAATACTTTGAAAATTTAAAATTTGCTTTTGGCATGGTGTATTTCCATCATACTTACCTGTGGGCTTCACCAACCATTTTGTAATTGTTTTAGCCCCCTCTAAACCCCGACAAAACTCTTTGGCACCAAACGTAATTTGATTTTTGACCTCTTGATCTCTGGTGGAGATTTAGATTGCCTTTAGTAATTTTTAAATGTGTATTCAACATGATGATTTATGCCAAGCTTACTTACAACCATGTGTTTTCAAACAACAACTTATTTTTCTTATCTCTATGTGGGTATATCTTTATAGGCTATGATTTTATTAAAACTTTGCTTTATTTCCTTACCCCTTTTCCACATGGTATTTTTAACATAGTCAAATGTTGTGTTGGTTTCTTTTTTGGTGCCTCGTGATCATCTCCATGTCAAAGCTACCCAGCTATATATATATTTTAAAACCTACTATGTTTTCATTTCTAGTTGACCATTTTACCTTATTTCCAATGTGGATAGCTCAATGGCATGGCTTCCATTCATGTGACCTTTTGTGATCATTGTCTAATACATGAAATAGTGGTTTTATTAACAACTGTGTGGCTTTTTATATGTTTATTAGCTACGTAGAATAAAAAGGTCATTTTGTGCACCTAAAGCATTCATATGGCCTCTTATAATTTTCTCATTTTACCCTATCATTTTTTAAACCTCTTGACAAGGAAATTCTCAACATTATTTTCAAGACTTCCTAGGGTTTTCAGATGGAATTGATGCTTGAGTTGGGGAAGCCTCACATAGAGAATTGTTATTAAAAACACCATTTACTCCTTTTAGACTACCATTACCTTCTTGGTTTTTTTTCCTTACACCACATAAGCCTTTCAAAACACAAAAATGTTAAATACTATTTAAATAAGGACCTCATAGGGCTTACAACAAGGAAATAGTGGGAACAAGGGGGTTTTTAATGAATTGAGGTGAAAACAAGACATCTTGACCTTGGGTGAACATTTGTAAATAGGAAGTTGTTTAGATAAATCAGGGATTTACGCTCAACAAGGGAACAATTACTTTAATGAAATTTTGGGAACTAACACTTGATCTAACTTAGGGATGTACGCCCCCTATGAGTGTGAAAAAAACCTAGAATGTAATACCAGGTGAAAATCCATTGGGCCATAGAGTTAAGATTTGAGCAGCTTATAAAAAAACATTCATGCAATCTTGACAAAACATGGCAAACTAATAAAAATAGACCGAGAATTTGAAAATAAACACACGATAAAAAAAACATGAAAGAAAATTATACAAGCAAGGCCAAAATGAAAGGGGAAAAATTAATGAAACAATAAAACTATACACTATATAAAACTATACACAAGTTATGAACTCAATCAAGGAAGTAGTTTAGACTCCTACCATTGATTTGTAGCTCCAATATCTCATAATCTAATAATTTTTTGAGCTTTTATAGTAGCTTGGTGGCCAAGATGAATTAAACTAATATCTACACATGTCTGAAGGTATTGTTGATAGGCTGTAATGGGTTGAAGTGCTGAAAAAAATCCTCCCTATATGGTCTCAAATCTAGATAAGACTAAGACAAAATATCTTGGTACCTTTTCAATGACTATAAATAATCTTGTTTATTGGTTGAAATCAAGTGAGTACCAAGAAAGAGTGCCTCATTATCCATAATGTCATTCATACACATAAAGTACTATTTGAAATAAGTCTAAAAATATTTATCATTAGGGGCATAAAAGATAACCCCAATTCCATTTCCAAGATTGGATCAAACCCCATCAAAACACATCTTCCAAACTACACCTTTGTTGTGAATCCAAACATCAAGAATAATTGGTTTCTCAATAAAATCCATATTCTTAATGTAGTTACCCAATTCCACATCTATGTACAACACTTTGCTTAGTGCACACTTTGGATCTTTAATAACATCATGATTGGGTAATTTATATGCTTGTGTCATATTATCATCATCAATAGATTCATATGTTGGGATATATACCTTCTTGACTGCACTCCAAAACTGATCAACAATAGTTACACTCATCATTTCTATGGAGGCAAAAAATTGACATTGAGAGTCTTGATAATTGAACATCATAATATCACCATCATTAAACACAGACTCAGGATCATCTGCACCTTCATCAACTAGCCTAGAAGTATCATAAGGAAGATGTGGAAGGAATAATTTATCACACAAATCAATGTCTAAATCATAATTTAATGTATTCAAT
This sequence comes from Torreya grandis, assembly GCA_037957365.1. Classification (NCBI taxonomy): domain Eukaryota; kingdom Viridiplantae; phylum Streptophyta; class Pinopsida; order Cupressales; family Taxaceae; genus Torreya; species Torreya grandis. Next base: position 6,251 of record JARHVA010010804.1, read on the forward strand.
TTGGTGTTTAATGGATCAAGAACTTCTTTTACAACCCCTCTATTTTGATTTCTATCCTAGCTTTCATCACATGTAGGTCCATGAAGCAATCCCTTCTCAGCTCTGGCTAGCTTGTAGGACATTTATTTCATAGTAGGGGCCAAAGTATTCATGATTTCCTCAAGGTTTTTTTTCTTAGTGTAATGTGTCTTTTTTGTATTGACCAATTTTACATTAACCCACTTGTTCATGGACTTTCCCAAAACCTTTATATTATTCTTAATTTGGATAGCCCTATTATATGCTAACTAAAGGCTCATGAGAGACTTGTCCCTCAAGTAGCATGTAACCTTTTTATCAAAGGCATCACAATATTTGATCAATCACACTATATAACTAGGCCTGACATTCTCGGGTAGCCGTATCATAGTCGTATTAAACCTTATGTTTAAGTTCTACACATATTCATTAGGGTTCTTTTTTATTTTTTCAAACTCAACCAAAAGGAACCTCAAATCAAATATATCACCATACTTAATTCTAAAAACATTCTTCATCTCTTCCCATGAATCAATACATCCATGAGCAAGAAAATTGAACCACCCATGAGCATCTTCTTCTAGCACATGAATAAATAACTTAATGCACACATCCTCATGCTCAACCTCATAATATTCAATGATATTATAAAAGGCCCTCAAGTGTTGATCACCACTCACTTTATTATTCCCTTGAAATTTTATAAGGTGGTTCCTTACTTCATTTTGACCTCATTAGGATAGCCTTTCATGTCTTCAAAATTTATAGGTCTAAATCTGGGAATTCTAAATGCAAGGTGATCATTATCATCTTGGTCCCTCTGCCTCATGATTGGTTCAATAGAAGGTTCAAGAAAAAAATGCAAAAGGAATGTGAGGGGGTGAATGGGGTGGACTTGCTAGATCAAACTTGAGAGGGGACTCAACTGGTTGAGAAGGAGTTAGATAGTATATGTGACTATAAGTTTTATAATGACTAAGAGAGCTATGAAAATCCTCAAAAATGGGGAGTTTAATAAAAAATTCAAGATTATCATAATCTTGGTAGTCTAGACACTATATTGTAGTTGGACTTTCCTCTTCAATGGGTCTCTAAATTTATTTCTTTCCTTTTTTATGAACACTTAGGGGTGAGATAAGTTTCATAGATGAGTCACCTTTGAAGGATGACCTTAGTCCTTCCAACTTTGCAAGCAAAATAATTCTCAAATTTGAAGATATTTGAAATGGGCACTGATCTTTCTCTAAAACCACATGTTGTTTTGGATTCACCACTAGAGTCAAACTTATAAAATATAACCATTTACAAACTTTTAGTTATACATACTGAAACCATATCTTGCTGAAATTATTGATGATGCATGAAAGTAAAGACAATGAAAATTTTAGACTCATGTTCAACAAGGGGAAACCACCTCAAAAGATGACAACTTTACAGCTCTTTAAAACAAACTTAATAGATATCAAATTATCAAATATCTAAATTCATGGCACATCCCTAGTGGTGTGTTATGACATTAATGACCAAGATAACAAAGTACATTCAAATAACCTCAATTTTCAAACACATGAGATAATATGAATAATTTTTTGTCTAAAAATGTAGTTGAGATTACTTGCATCAAATGTAGCTAGAGAAATTTTTCAAACCTAAAATTATGTAATTATCATTTTTCAAGAGTCCTCGATAATATGGGTGACAAGAATCATTCCTCACAACGGTGCCAAACAAAGTGTTGGTACCCATTTGTACACCTTTTATGCTCAACCTTTCAAACTTGAATAAAATTGTAAAAAAATATGAAAAAATGATAGATATGTCATTATATCTAGGGGAGGATTTGGCATCAATAATGAATCAAATGGACAAAATGATTGAGAAACACTGATAGAGGGTATGGTCAGCTCCCTATTACTTTTGGATCTCCCTAAACCAAGGTGAGAGGACCTACGGGGTATCTTGCTCACATGGAGTGATTATGAAATTAAACCTCCATGGGGATTATTGGCATAAAGAATAATAAATATGACTAGGGCACAACCAAAATTATTTACTCTACTTGAGAAGGGTTGTCACATGGGATGAACAAATGCACTAGGTCACATACAAGCTACTAAAAATAGATATAGAAGTGATTACAACCTTCATTCTAAAGAATTTTTAATTAAAAAGGGTTAAATGGAAGACTAAAATGCTGTAATTTAAATCATAAAATGCAAATACATATTATATAGGCAAGATTTTATGCATATACAAGGCAAATAACACTTAACATATGCAATGGGTGTATTATTTGTAGGGTAGGATAGGGTAAGGAAAGTTAGAGAAAAATGAAGGGTGGTATGTTGGTGGTTTTCAAACAACATGGTTTATTTCAACATACATGACATCATTCATTGCAAAGATGAAAAAAAATACATACAAAATAATGGGAGCTACTAAGAGTAATTTGCATCCATTGGTGCCAATACAATGTAAGTACCCAAATGATCCCTGAAACCCTAGAGCATACACTGGAATTATCATTTCAAATACCTTTACCTATCAAATTCATGAACACAAGGTGCCCTTAAGAGGTATTCAAAAAAAAAAATTGAAATCTCTATGTAAAAAGGGGTTTATAACCTAGATCTATGCCCAATATGCCAACCACACATAAGCACAAAAATATATATCCAATCAGCATAGCATGTTACACATCTCATTCCATTTCATTAATAGAAAAAATTAATAACCAAAAGTATTTTCCATTATCTTGTAATAAAATTTTACATACATCAATGTTTCAAAATACTGCCATGGGGACAATCATGGTGGATTTGTTCCATGTTGCATAGGGGAGACATATAAACATGCTCTCAGAGATTACTAATGGATGTACAACTACAACCACCTTATCAAGAGAGATAAAATACACACAGTAATGATCCTAAAATTTGGAAGAGCCTATACTTAGGATAAAAACAAAAACCAATAAGAATAACCTAAAATAGAGGATAAGCCCCCTATTTATACATTTTTACACCCTTCTTAAATCTAAGAATTCGGGTTACATTTTACAAAATTTCAAAACAACCCTTCAAGTTGTGCCAAGATACTCCTAGGTGGAAAAAATCCTTTGACACACCTGAATTCTTCATGTATTTACAAGGAAAATGATTCCTCTAACTTCCACTACAAGAAATGACATCCTTTGATTTCAAGGTTGGAGATTCCTTCAAATGAGCTAGAAGGAGAATATTTATGGTGGAGGGCCAAAAAAATTTGTCTTCTTGTAAAACTACCTGGAGATGCTCTTTAACCACTTGCTTGCATAGCTGAAACCTTCTTAACAGTTGTCCCTTTCCTTATGCATGCCAAGGAATAACTTGGGCTTGCAATGATGGCATGAAAATATTCTAGATCCATGGTCATTTGAATGATATTCTTTGGAGTATCCCACCTTGAATTTGTATACCTTTAATATCTCTCCTATGGAGGAGCTTGGACAAGCAAAACATGAGAAAATGCAATACTTAGGTTTATTTTAATTTCTACTTTTTTGCTTCAACTTGTATTTTCACATTTTAATTTTTGCACATTTGCGTTTTATAAATTTTTTTTTTCATACTTTATAATTTTCACATTTACTTTTATTGAAAATTTACCTTTTTAGGGTTCCCTCCATATTTTTTAATTCATATATGCATTGTTTTGACCTTTTGGGCAAATCCTAGCCCTTTTTGAAAATTTTCAATTTTCCTTGTTTTGGGGAAATCTGGGTCCTAATAATAGTTTTGAAATTTACAAATTGCAAAACTACTACTGGAACCTAGATTTCCCCAAAACAAGGAAATTTGAAAATTTGAAATAAGGATAGGACTTCGCCAAAAGATCAAAAGGTGAAAATAATTCATTTATGCATTACAAAATATAGAGGAAAACCTGAAAAGGTAATTTAGGATAATTTGTAAATAGCTTATGGGATTCCACCTTCTTCCATTCACAATGATGTGTCTATTCTACAAGATTTGGAACTGTCATAACACTTTACAATTTTAAAATTACTTTTGGCATGGTGTATTTCTACCATACTTTTCTCAAGGGCTTTACCAACCATTTTGAAATTACTTTATCCCCCTCTAAACCTAAATGGAAACTCTTTAGCACTGGGTGCAATTTGAGTTTTGACCTCTTGATCTTCAATGGAACTTTTGAACACCTTTAGCAATTTTCAAACCTGGCATCAGTATAATGATTTCCACCAAGCTTCCTTGTAGCCATGTGTTGTCAAACAATAACTTTCTTTGCTTATCTCTATGTGGGCATGTCTTTATGAGTTGTGATTTCATTAAAGATTAAATGTCAAATCTACACACACACACACACACACACACACACACACACACACACACACATATGTTGAAACCTATTGTGTTTTCATTTGTATTTGACCATTTTACCCTTTTCCTAACATGGTTGGATCAATGGCATGGTTTCCATCCACATGGCTTTTCGTGCTCACTAGCAAATACATGAAATAGTGGTGCTATTAATAATTACATGGATTTATATGTGTTTATGAGCTGGGTAGAAGCAAAAGGTCATTTTGTGCACCTAAAGCATGCATATGGCCTATTATAATTTTCTCCCTTTACCCTATCATTTTTTTTAACTCTTGACAAGGAAATCATTGATATTATTTCCAAGGATTCCTAGAGTTTTTAGATGGCATTGATGCTTGAGCTAGGGGATCCTCACATAGATAATTTTTATTAACAACACCATCTACTCCTTTCAGACTACCATTATCTTCTTGTTGTTTTTTTCCTTACACCGTGTAAGCCTTTGAAAACATGAAAATGTTAAATGTTATTTAAGCAGGGACCTCATAGGGATTAAAACAAGGCAAGAATAGGAACAAGGGTTTTTTCAATGAATTGAGGTAAAAATAATACGTCTTAACCTCAAGTGAACATTCAAAAATAGGAAGTAGGCTAGATAAATCAGGCATTTATACTCGACAAGGGCACAATTGCTTTAATGCAATTTTGAGAACTAAAAAAATTTAAATGAGTCCTATATGAGAACTCTATTAAAGGTTAATGGGCATATCTTAGAGCTTAAAAACCATATATTTGTATGACAAATAGCTTCCAAGTGATCCAACAACGTTGTTTTATCTCTCCTACGTGACCATATCACCTTTTCCTAAGCACCTCTACACTGCCTTTGAAGTTTGGACCAATGGGAACATTTTTAATGTCAAGAGAGTGGAATTTGGGGTTTGAGAAGGTATAGGACCATACAAATCAAACACCCTAATATTTTTCACTTGTTCATAAACTCAAACATGATGTTTTGAGCCTAAAACCTATAAAAGTACAACAATAAATTCATCCATATAAGTGAAAGTATAAAAAAGTTACATTGTGAGGACCTTCTTGGACTTTAAAATGTTATTCAGGTTTTTATTGAGATAATTCAATGCATTTAGAGCCACATATCTATCTTTTTTTCCTATTAGGCTCTTACTAAGGTTTAAGCAGGGTTTAGGGGTGCTTAGGTTCTTAACGATAGTTTATAGATTTATACCCCTTAAACTTAGAAAAAATGCCACTTATTTAAATTTTTTAAACCTATTAAACATCCATAAACTCCATTAGTTCCCATACATGTTGACCATTGACTTCTAAGCAAAAGAAGATGGCCATGTTTTATTGTTAGGCTTGGTTGAGAGCTTGATAAGGGTGTTTTTGCATGATAAGGTGTAAAAGTGATTAGTTTCAGATCTAAAATTATCCTTGGGGTTTATGAAACTTCACATGAGGTGTGAAAGTGATATTATTCATCATTTCACCACTTTAACACATTGTAATTTATGTTAGTCCATGGTCAGGGTTTAAGAACAATGTTCTACCAATAACCCTAACAGTCTTATTTAGTCTTTTCATCCCCTTGAAATTAGTTTTAAGTTAATATGATCTTCCACCAAGGTATTATCCATAGACAAAGGCTCTCAAATCTTTAAAACACCTCAAAACACTACAAGCTTCTTCACCTTTTTTTCATAGAGGCATATGTGTGCAGATTTAGGCCTAAATAGGGTTCTTGACCCCTATAACTACCTTTAGTCACCTTCAAAACCATATTAATATAAATTTATAATTTTTAATATAATTACGCATCATATATTTCACTCTCATCTCCCTTAAGGTTTCAAACAGTAATCAATACACTTTTCATTAGTTCACCTAAAACCTGCTTCTAGGTGTTTATAGGATGTTGACTACAAACTTGAATGTAGATACTTATTTTGGCCTTATAAAACTTTAATGGAATTTTAAAGGTGTTGTAGAGTTTTTAATTTTATTTATGACTCATTTATATACTTCTTGATCTTCTTTTGGACATCACCATATGACATTTCCCTCTTAACTACCTATAACCAAGTTGTAGGTGGTTATTAGGCTTCCTTGGATATAGGTCACCAATATGAATTTTTAAACTAATTTAGCCTCCAAGATTGTTTTTTATTTATGTAAACTTATCTAAAATTTTAATTTTTACGTATATACCTTCTTTTAATCCCTAAACAACTGTTATCAACCTATGTTTTTTATACTACTCGCGGACAAGATTATAGATAGTCACTTAGGCTAAAACACTATTTTTCTCAACTATTTTTCCTTTTTTAAACCTAATTGGACCAAAAAATCATTATGTTAAATTTAATAATGTTATAAAATCCTTCTCATCATTCTATTTTCTCAAAATAACTTGAAAATCCTCTTAATACCTTCACAATCCTTCCTTTGTACTCACCATATCCTTCTTATCCAACACAATCCTCTTGAGTGTAAAATGGGTTAATGATCTAAGAATTCAGGTTTCATGTCTTATTATGATGTTTGGATAAATTATTTAGGGTATTTATAAGGTGATTTTTAAGTCTTTAAATACAAAAGGATGTTAGTTTCTTGTATAAACATGACCTATGTTACTTGCATTGCATTGTTTAGAATGTACTTGAATCTCCTTCACTCATTATTGGATTGGGTAGTTGAATCACTAGGATTTTAAATATATATTGAAATAAATGAGGACACAATATGTTTTCAATTAATTCATAGTTACTTTTCATACACCTACTTTTAGTTTCAATGATGACCTACAAGTCTGCAGGCCTGTAGGTCTAAAAAACCCTCTTGATCCTGGCCTAAAGAAAACATCAAAAAATTTGACCTCTGAGGATTATCACCTTGAATTACTTATTTATAATTTTTTTCAATAAATTTTAAATTTTTTTATTTCCTTGGTGATCATGAATTATTAAATTTGCAATCACATTTGATCAGGGTCACTTTACCATGACATCTAGTTCAAATAGTCTAACTTAGTCTAACTTGTGCATGCAAAGGTATCTATTATTATTTAAGTATTTTTATTTAATGAAAATTATATACGTCTTATGGATCTTAATTAAGTTTAAAAAAATTCAAACTAACTCATTACCTCATTTTATTCACTAGGATACCTCATAACTTCTCTACAAATAAATTTTTTATACTTAAACTAGCAACTCAAGGCTACTTGGCATTAATCCAAACATGATCATGAATAAACATGAGTGAATATGATATTTAAGGGGTATATTATTTTTAAATAAACATTTAATTATCATTATCATGCATTTACTAATCTTTAGAACCCATCTTTTGGATAAAACCAACCCTAATGGGGTTTGGAGTCTTTTTTTTGCACTTAACTTAACAATTGTTCATAAATTTAGGGATCCTAACAAAATTAAAAATGACACAAAGTGAAATGTAATTATTTTACCCTATTATTTACAAGATTTTGGGATCTAAATTTCTCTCTTCTGAGAGTACCATCCAAAAATTGGTTGCCTATCTTGAGCTGCCAAGAAGACTGATGGAGAAATGGAGTGGTTTTTTTACATTATTTGGAATCCAACATTGAAGAATAGTTATTTAACACACTTAGAGAATATGTATAGACATATACAACATAATTTCATTACCAACATGTTATATGAATTAAAATATACCTCTATCTAAGTATAAAACCTTCATATTTATTTTTCCTAGCAAGTGTCAACTCAACATTGAAGTATACAATGAGACTAAAGCAATGAAATACCTTAATATTGTAAAAAAAAACATTAAAAATATCCAATTTACCTTAAAAAAAATGTGATATACTTATGATTTTTGATTTTTTTACCCATTTGGTTAGCTTTAGACCATGGTTATCTGGAAAAGTCACCACCTTGTCTTCTTGAGCATGATTCCACATTTACTTGGTTTCACATCTAACCTTAAATTTTTCAAACATACCTTAAAATTTTATAAACATAAAATTAAGTCCATACATAATGACAATTTTATGACAAGACAAAGTGATTTGACTCAGCTACCAACTAGGCCATACTAAATGACCTTGTAAGCTACCAAAGAAGACACACTATCTATCATCCTAGATCATTAATGAAAAATAAAGAACCTTAATAATGGTTACCAACAAAGTTAAGATCAACTACATAAAAGTCTTGAATGATCCTCATTCATGATATTCAAATTTTGGCTAACAATACTTTGATAAAAACAAAATCACAAATTTGAAACCAATGTTAAAATTAGTTAAAAAACAATAATTGCTAAAAAAAAATTACACAATTTCACATAAAATTGAATAAATAAGAGAAGATATACTGATTAATAATATTTTAAAATAACAAATTAAAACTTAAGATAATTATTTTTTGAACTAACCAAAAGTGGGAAAGTATAAGTATCCTACTAAATCTAAAAATTAAAGGAATAGAAATAAAAATACATTATTAGACCTTAGGGCTAATACAAATGTACTATGTAAAAGTACATGGGAGTTACTTGGAAAATAATATATATTCATAGTAAACTATGATATTGAAATGTGACATGGGTCTCCATGATCACTGATAGGAATCCTTCATAACATATAAGTAAATCTTATGGGCATAAAAATAAGGTCGATTTTAAAGTTATTGACACATAAGACATAAGATACTAGCACACTTAAATGTGGAATGGTTTATAGACTAAAATGTTGGATTAAAATAAGAATAAGAGGAAATTACCTTTTAAATTAATAGATTGGTAGTCCATTTCCCATTAGAAACTAGTATGATAGCTGCATGGTCTAAAGAGCTATAGCCTGATGATGGAGAATCAGATTTTGACAAGTTATCAAGGGTGTATACAATAAGGAAAAAAGGAATTTTATGAGTATTATGAACCATATTATGAATGACAAATATTTTTAAAGAAATAGAAATAAATTATAAGTAATACATTGAAGCATGGATATATATAGATCCAAAAATGAGGGATGTAAAAATTTGTTGTATGAATAAAACTATAACTAGAGATACATAGTATTTATTACCACAAAAAAAGTGACTCAATGGACATGAAAAGTATTTCACATTTAAATATAATATTCACACATTAAATTACAAAAATTTAGAAAAATAGGAAATGTGGAAGAATATCTAGAACGAATGACAACATTGTTTCCTTTAAAATAATTAAGAATGAAGGACATAGATAACATGATTATTATCACTCCTGTAAGGTGGTGTAACACTCATAAATCCTTTGGTAAATATTTGGAATAAAAATTTGATTCCAAAAATAAACATCTTTAGTTGGTTGAGCATCCAAAATAAAATTCTTACATTAGACAATTTAACCAAAATAGGTCTTCAAGTGGTTAATAGGTATATTTTATGTGAGAATGATTGGAAATATGTTAATCATATCTTCACTGACTTCATGTTTACTTTCTACATTTGGGGTACACTACTTCAAAAATTCAAACTTTCTTGGATACTTCCTTCATCTCTAATGGAGGCTTTGCAGGCTTGGTATTGTTCCTTTGTTAACCAAGAGCTTAAGGAGCTTTGGAAATTGGATTTTACTCATTTTATATGGGGAATTAGGAAGGAACATAACAAAAAGATATTCAAGAATAAGCAAAACTCATTTATCAGAGTCCCTAACAAAATATTTTCCCTTTTATATGAAATTTTCAAGAATATAAGGTGGGGAAAAAGATATCCTTTCTTTGAATTTGAGGAAAGCATTGCTAAAGATTGGAAGCTTAACCTTGACAACATTTCTCTGGTGGATCCAAAGATAGAATTGAAAAATTTGATAAAATGGATAGCTCCTCAATCAGGATGGGTGAAACTTAATTTTTATGGATCATCTAAAAGAAATACAAGACTTTCATGAGGTGGAGGGGTCGTTCAGGATGATCATGGGGATATTATTTCAGCTTATGAAGGAGGCTTGGGTTTCCAAATAAATCACTTCTTTGAAGATTTTTATGGGGTATATAGGTGGCTATTCAGTTAGGTTATATATTCTTGTGTATTGATGGATATTATCTTGATATAATTAACTTCTTCAATAAAAATAATGTGATTGCATGGTCTTTATCTCATATAATAGATGTATTTTTTTACATAAGCAGAGGGTTTGAAAAATTCATCTTCCAACATACATATAGAGAGAGTAATATGCTTGCAGTCTCATTTTATAATAGAGGGGTTGAGACAAGGGAATTGAAATTATGGAATGAAAAGGAGATTCATCCCATTTATATAAATGATATTATCGCAAAAGAAAAAAACAAACTTATGTAGGGGTCAAATTTTACATAATCAAGGGCACATAATAATATTTTGGTCTGTGTGATTTAATTATGCTTAGTTATTATGACTTGCATAATCATTTTCTCCAACGGCATTTTTTTTTATCATCATTACACCAATCCCAGTAGTTATGTAAACTATATTATTAAAATAGTTCACATTAAGTCTTGAAGTTCTCCCAGTAAGGATTTTCAACAATGGGTGGATATTTGACTCGTATTTAACAATTGAATACAAATTCCATTAGAAAGAAACTAGAGGTATGAAATATCCTACAAATAGGGGGTTAAAAATTTTTATTGATCGTATATATGGATATGATTTGTATCTTTCCCAATAATTTATAAAAAATTGGGTGGATTGGGTAGTTAAAATTAGGAATATCTCTATGAAAATCATAGAGGAGTTGATCTCTAGGGTTACAAGACTTCATATTGAATAAAATAAGTATATCAAGCTAACTACAAATCAAGATCAGGAAAAGGAAAAATTCCTAGTTGGGGATGAAAAGCTAACTATGTTCTAAGGTGGATTCAAGAGAGAAGACTTCCCAATCCCATTTGATGATCTGGCAGAATAGATAATTAGGTATGTTACATTGGATGGTAGATATAAAGTTGTTCATTATTACCATCTACCTTTCCTCAATTATATGAGACATAAAATTCATGTGAGAATTCCATTTTATATCCTACATTCTTTGGAGCATTTAGTTAAGGAAGTTCAAATGGGTAGGAAATCTAAGCCATTACACCATGATGTAATCTTCCTTATTTATAATTTATTCCATGTGTGAACCCCTTCTCCATAATCCTTGATTGCTAAAAGGAAAAACATCAAAGTTAATGTTTTTGTATCTATACCTATTAAAAGATTGCTAAGGAGTAATGACAAACCTAAATTTAAAAAGAATGATGGAAATGATAGGGAAAAAAATAGGAAAGAGGGGGATAATAGTGATTAGATGCCACATGTTTCAAACTTTGTTATTGACATTGAGGAAATAGATAATAATTTTAGCATCAATCAGGATATTCATACTGAGATGCAACAAGTTAAAAAATAGGACATTCAAATAGACACTCACATGGTGTTGACCAAATTTGACCTTTGGTCAAATTGAGTGAATTGATACTATTTTCAACTATTGAATAAGGTTTCATATGTCCTATAGGGTGTTATTTTGGTCTACAATCTTACTTATCCTTCCCCTAGCTTTGGTCTAAGCTCACCCTCCTTGAAATAACCTAGTCAACTAAAGTCAAACATAGTCAAACATATTCAAAGGCATAAATTATGTTTAATATGTCTTAATATGGTCTTTTATATGTTTTAAAGTGTTTTCAAGTCATGAATTAATCATGTGATAGGTTTCATATGAAAAAGGGTCATTTAGCCACTTTTCTAGCCCATTAATTGACTTGTATGGACTTTTATGCGATAAAATTTGTCATAAAGGTGAGTTTAAATGTGGAAGAGATCAAAATCATGACATGAGTAGTCAGATGTCATTTATGTGCAGAAAATGGGAGTTTCTCCTTGTTTTTAGGGCATTTTAGGTACTTGTACATATTCCTTGAACTCATATTCAATTATAAACATGGATGGAGTGACTATTAGCCTCCCCACAATATTTTAAAAGCTTTTTTTTCAATTATAATGCAAAAATGTCCATCTGCAACTTCTTTTCCTTCTTTTTCTCTTGGTAAGCAAAAAAGGGCCATTTTTAAGTGTTTGGCATGGGCCAAACAAGTGGAGTTGGGAAGAGCAATTCTGGGGATGGATAGTACTCTAAGTGAAATTAATTTTCATAAGAATAAATTTCAATTTGGTTCCTCCTCATTTATGAATAATTTCTAACAATCTAAATAATGTTTTATAGACAAGCAACCATGAGGGGGTCACTGTTTGCACTTGTCTCAATTTTCCTTGGTTTGGTTTGTTTTAGGTGTTATTTAAGGTGATATAATGAATATCCATATGTTTTTCATGATTCTATTGGATTTGGAAGTCATAAAATGCCTAGGAAAGCCTTTCTAGGCTTGTTCTTGCTTTAGACCATGTTTACTACTTTTGCTCAGAAATATGCACCTACAGGTGCCCTGAATAAAAAATTTCCATGTTAATGTGAAGGAATTGAATTCAAACCATATTTTTTAAGTCAAAATTTTGTATTTTATGACTAAGGAAGGCAGCCATGAGGCCTAAATCTTTCACCTAGTTCACTCTTTCCATTCACTGTCTGCATCTTCAAAGGGAGTGGTCAGTGAGGATGAGAGTTTTCAAGGTCTGAATATGGATTGATCCTAAATTAAGATAAATAAATAATGATAAACATGAATCTTGAGTTTGGAAGTACTTGGGAGGTGTCTTGAAGTCACCCAACACTTTTCCTTGCTCAACTCCATACCCTGCTAGTATACTCAGTGCATTGACATTTATAGTTGCCTTATACAAGTGCTCCAAGAGGTTTGTACAAAAGTATGAATGATGAAACACATGATGGAATCCATTTTGAAGCCCTAGAATGAAAATGGTAACATTAAATTCTTGTTTAAGGTGTCAAAGTATCACAAAAAGTCTAAAACCAACTTGGGAAGGCAATGGATTGTATTGGACTTATAGTTCCTAAATGGATAAAACATAGCTCCTAGGTGTTTTTGTGGTTTTCACAAAATGAGATCATAGTGGTTGTGAAGGATTCTCATATGTTCACCTTGTATCCCTATCCACATATAATAACTATGCCAATTTTGAGGAGAAAAATATGAGTGGAGATGGGAGTTTTTAAGGTCTAAAAATGGCCAAAAAACCACTAAAAAGGGCAGTGAAGTCTATAGGGTGTTGATTGAAAAGTGACATTTCACTTCAATTTGATAATTATAAACTATTTCATCAAAGGGAAATCATCCCAAATGGTTCAAAAGGTAATCCTGAGCCAAAATGATACAAAAAAGGTAGAATTTGATGTTTTGAGACCTCTTAAGCAACCCCCTATCCGTACAATAGGCCTAAAATAAGCACTTACAACCAACATTTTAGAAAATGATCTAATTTGTCTTATACATGGTGTTTTGAGGGTTACAAGGTAATAATTTTGGTTAAAATCAAGTCATATGATCTTAAAGGTAATCCAATAAGTCTTATTACATCAAGACTAAAGGCTAGAGACTTCATATATGCACCTACAGGCATGTAAATTGCCACCTACAACTAAGACAAATAGTGAGATGAAAAGGAGGATTAGGTGGAGGTCTAAGGTCTTCCAAAGCAAAAAAATGGATCTGAAATACAAACTCATGATCTTGGATATCATTATTAACATCTATGCAACATTCACAAGGCCTAATTCTTTCCAAGATGCACCATACAGGGGTAAAACAATGACTGTTATAGTTAAGGTGGGGTACCCTAGTTGAGGATCTAAGCATGGAATTGAATGGATTGAAGGTTTAAAAGTGAATTAAACTTATGGGGATAATATCATGACCTAATAAACATGAAGATAAGGTCCACACTCATAAAACAAAGCTCAGACCATCACATATAGGGAAGATTTTAAGGGTGTCTCAATCCTCAACAAGTAGTGGCCTAGTCCTAGGAATAAGAGATGAACTAGTGCAAGGGGGTTGAACTTAAAATTGTAAAAATGGTAGATGATCAATAATATGAGATTACTAACATCAAGGACGTTTATCTTGTGTCCTTAAATCATAAACTGAACTTAGAATAACCTACAACCAACATATTAAATAATGGTCCCCTTTTAAATAGTCATAGACCTAATCCATGATTCCAAAAGCATGAAAGGTGGTTGAGGAGACATTAAAATTATTGATTCATGTTTTTGGAACATATTCAGAGGTTTTATAACCATTATATTCATAAAAAGTCTCCAAGAAGCCATTTTTGGCTTAAGAAGCATTTAGACCCTGTAAACTGTACAAAAAGGGCTCGAAGGCCAACTTAGAGTGCTCAAAAATTTCATGATATTATAAATGGGATCCTAAGGTATTTGGACAAGTTAAATAATGTCCTTGAGGATCCCTTAGTGTCATTTTTAAGATATTCAAATTTCAAACCTTTATGAACAAAGGTTAAGACTAGAATTCACTTAAAACCCTTGAAAACCCTCCTTAAGGACCAGATTGAGAAAAGGAGGCAAATGAAGCATCCAGATGTAGGGAAAATATCATGAAAAAACTTGGATGATTTATATGACTCTCTAGATATTCTCCACATGTGACTGAGGTGTATGGAACTATATGGAATAGGGAAAAATAAGGATCTTTTTGAGTTTTTTATGTGTTGCGTAGGTGTGAGAAGACTTTCAAGAGACCTAATCACTTTTGGGGGGAATTTTATGAATTTTTATAAGTCTTCATTATCATTTTAGAAGATTTATAATCTCCTAAGTCTATCTACTATCTCTTTCCTTTTAGCCAATCTAGTAGGTAGATAGTGAACACTTAGGAGGAAATGGTGAATCTTCAATTCCAAGGCCTTTTAACGCTAATTTGATGAAAATGTTGTTATTTAAACCTTGGACACATGTCATTACCCATTTTTCATGGATCAAATGGTATATTTGGTAAGGTTTTGGGTGCCAAGTGTGAAGGGTACATGGAGAGAGCTCATTTTTGGACTGTCTTAGATGATTATGCATGGCCAAAATGATAGGGATGATCAAAAACATCTCCAGTACATGTGAGGTATTCTTAGTAACCCCTCTCACTCAAATCCATCATC
Organism: Torreya grandis; assembly: GCA_037957365.1. Taxonomy (NCBI): domain Eukaryota; kingdom Viridiplantae; phylum Streptophyta; class Pinopsida; order Cupressales; family Taxaceae; genus Torreya; species Torreya grandis. The sequence continues at coordinate 21,720 of JARHVA010010804.1, forward strand.
AGACCTAATCAGTTATAGTGATAAGGTAGTTTTGGAAGGTTAATCATGAGGGCTCATTTTCTATGCAAGGAAAGGAGTTTCCTGACCACTTTGTAGGTCTTGGATGATTTGAGATGACACTTGTATCTCCTATGGCTGCATGAATCACCTCATATGTCTCTGACATGCACAAGTAACTGATATTTTTAGTTGTGATAAGTGTCTTTATGACTCTTGGACTCACCTTCTCTTTCTCTTCTCACATCTTCTATAAATTGAGCCTTTTTGGATATTGTATGAATATCTTCACCTTGTTATGGTGAATCCATACCAAATATCTTCCTTGAGATAATAAAGACAAGTGTTTTAACTCATTTAATGATTTCACTAAGTATAAACAATGGATGTTAGTCTTTTGTAAGTGTAATTTTTGTTTACCTTCACATGTTACTCTCCTTAGTACCTTATGTGCTTGTAATATCTATTTTACAGGTCAAAAATTAGTGTCAAAGTAGATTTTATGTGTAGTGAGTAAGCTAATCAATAGAGTGTCTTAGAATGCCTATTATCTAGTTCCTCATGGCCTATGTTATCTCCAAGACCCCATGTTGAAGCATTGATGTGAGAGGGAAGATTGACATTGGATGAAGTGTATGTACAACATGTCCTTAGTTCAAAATGCATGTTAAAGGGTATGAGTAGAGAAAATATTTTGGTGTATCACCTCCTATAGACTAGGTTTACTTTCATGTTATCCTTAACCCTTTTCATCCCCAAGTGTTAGTAGTAGGATATGAGCTTTAGTGACGCATCAAGGGGATCTAACCCCTAATCTAGAGATCTACCTGCTAATAGGGATACCCAGAGCCTTGAGGTGGTTCCATTATCTCACTTGAATGAGGAAAATATTATCCCATCTCCTCGTTGGGTGCAGGTTCATGTGACAACATGTTGATAATAGGGAAGGACTGAAATTGATTCCAACTGGCAATAAAGAAAATATTTATATTACTAATACCAGGGAAGGTATGAATCCTACAGGTAGTAAAGAGAATAACGACCATGTATAAGGTAAAATAGGGTATCCTCACCCATAAGCTCAGGTAGATTTTGATCTTAATTATTTTAAAGATATTACAAAAAACTAGGATAAATTTGAGATTTTTGAGGATGGTGTTAATCTTCACAAGGCATTTCTACACTAGTTCATGAAGGACCACTCTAGATTGAAATAAGAGGTTAACTACTACAATAAAAAAAGATGGTTTTGTATTTTTTTTGGAAGAAGGAAATTGAAATGGAATCCTAGATTGAGACTTTATTTGATAGAGTTAATAGATTGGATAATGAGAATAAGGAACTCAAATAAAAATTGAATATATTGGTCACTTTTAGAAAAGTAACAATGAATAACATAATTCAGAGTATGGAGGGTTTATCAAGGTTATTCAACAATGCTAATACAAGTGACAATGATCCTACTCCCAAAAAGAGGCTTAAATGATTGGCTTCTACGTCTGGAAATGAAAGATTGGTAAGTGGGTTGGAGAAAAAATTCAATGTATGATAAAATATTGGACATCAGCTTATGATGAATGAAATTAAAATCATTGATAACTCTTTATATTTTGTAATGAAAGCTATGAATTAGCTATTTTTATGTTATATTTTTGTTGTAATTGTCTAGTGAACTTGTATGTTCTTACTATGTCTGTGGATCTTTTGGTCTATGTAACTAGCCACTGAGGTGGTATTTTATATGGGTAGAGTCCCTAAAAAAACTCACTTTTACCTTTAATTTTTTTTAAAAAAACTCATAAATCCTTAATATCAAAATGGAAACCTTTTAGTATTTTATTAGAAAACAAGATTTATTAAGTAATGATGATATTTTGATGAAATTCCCAAATATACAAGCACATATATCCCTAAGATACATATCCTAAATTGTAAAAAAATATTGACCAAAAAAGATGAAACCAATGAAAGACTTTGGACATAATTATTTTACTGGACCCTCAAAAAATATCCAAGGACATACTATATGCATTCAGAAAGGTAAAAAGAAGCTAGTAATTAGGATGACCATAAAAAAAAAATTGTTGGGTATTTAATTTTTAGGATCATGATATAATGGTATGTATGGAACTACAAAAACTAAAACATTTCTATTGATACCAAACAATACTAAAAAAATCATTCAACAAAATTACAATAAAAATCACAAAAATGGAACACACAAATGATTGGAATCCAATTGTAATATCACCAAACAAGTAAAAAGTTATAAAAAATAAAATAAAGAAATTTGGTGAATAAAAATAATGTATAAAACTAATGAAGCAAGACCATGATGATGAAGAAGACAAACCAAAAAAAATAAAAGTATAAATTTAAGAAGGTGAAATAAAATTAATCAAAAAATCAGAGGACAAAACACAATATTTTTATGAACCACTCAAAATTAGAAAATAAATATAGAAAAATAAGCAAATCCTAAAATAGTGAAGATAGCAAAATATTAGACTAAGACAAAACTATTAAAAAATATTGAATTATTAAAATAATTTGAATATTTATTTTATTGAACATTTATATAACTAAAATAAATTAAATAAGAGGTATGAATGATGAAAATACAAATTAAAGATGTTTAAGCATTATTAAAAATACCCTACTTATTCAACCCCAATGTTAAAACCAAAGTCTAGACTAATCTAAATAAAATGTTGGCCAGTGAAATCATCCCACGAGTAGAGGAATCAAAATGGACAAGTCTAATAGTCATCCAAAATAAGAAAATATGTGAAATTTATATTTTTGATGATTATAGGAAAATAAATAAAACAAGTGTGCATGATCCATTTCTAACACCCTTCACCAAATAAATTTTACAAAGTGTAGCCAGGAAATAATTATATTCATTCATTCTTTCTCCCAAAAATGGATTACGAATGTTGATCCAAAATGTTAAGTTAAAGTTTTTTTAAAATTGATTTCAAAAATATTGTAATATAATAATTATATTCATTTATGGATGTATTTTCTACGTATCACTAGGTAAACATAGACCCAAAAGACCACATAAAAACTATGTTTGTAACATGATGGGGTTTGTTCATGTACACATAAACATTGTTTGGATTGAAGAATGAATTTATAGTTCATGAAATTTTTGAGTTTTATTTAGATGATTGGATAGTAGACAACAAAAAATTTCATTAAACCTAAAGAAGTTTGTCTTTGTGACCCCATTTGAATCATTACTAGGATACATAATTTTTAGGAAGGGAATCATGGTAGATTCATTGAAAACATCAATCATTATTATCTTACCACCCCATAAAACACAAAAAGAGGTAAGAACAATACTAGTACATAACTATCTATCACTTTAAATTTATTCAAAACTATGTGGCAATCAACACCTGATATAAGAATTACTAAATAAAAATAATTACAAAGTAATTGAGTGGAAGTTGAAATCCAAATAAGCATTAGAAACATTGAAAAATAAGATATCTAATGCACATATATTAGTTTTTCCAAATTGGATTCTACCTTATCATGTTCATATTGATGCCTCATGAATAGTGATTGAAGTAGTAATAACACAATCACGTGGTCAAAATTGATCACCCTATCTCATTTGCAAGTCAAAAATTGGTGAAGGTAAAAAGAAATTACTCAACAATAGATATAGAGGCATTATCAAAGGTGTATGTAATGAATATTTTTTGACATTATATATTAGCTACAATATTCGTATTCTTTATGGGTCATGAACCATTGAAATACTTAATAAATAGAATGATGATGAAGGGAAGGATATGTTGATGGATAATGTTCTTCCAATAATTTTAATTTAAATTATGAAGAAAATAGATCAATTAAATAATAAAATAGATTATTTATCAAAGATTACTATTGGAGAAGATGTTGGTAAAATTAAAGATGAGTTGCTTGGAGTTAATCTATTCCAAATTGATGAAATTCCATAAGATGTGGAAAATATTTTAAAATTTCTATCAACAAGGGAATTTATTTATAGATATGGAAAAATTGACTGAAAAATATTGGTAATAAAATATTTCCCATTCACATTTATATAGGGTGACCTATAAAAAAAAATGGAATGATAAGTGTTTAAAGATAGTGTCCCTACCACATGAAATAAATGACATCATTAGGGAAGCACACGAAGGATTAGTAGGAAGGCATATTTTAGGATAAATAGTTGCAAATAAAATATTACTAACAAGCCTATGGTGGCTAACAATGTTTAAATATGTACATAAACATATGCAGAGTTATGAAAATCCAAAGGGTGGGAAAACCCAACATATGAGATGAAATTCCAATCTAACTAGTACTAACACTAGCCCCATCTGAGAAATGGATCATTGACTTCATCGGGTCAATCAAAAAGTAGCATGGAGAATTAATGATCTATTTATAATAATAGGGATAGAGTACCTAACAAGATAGGTATAAGTCATACCTACTAACAACTGTATTAAAAAAAGGGCAATAAAATATTTATATGAGAATATATTTACTAGATTTGGGTGCTCACTTAGTATTACAAGAAATTAAGGGAAACATGTTGTGAGCCATATAGTTGTGGATTTACTGAAGCATTTTTAGATACATTATAATCATCTTACTTTATATCATTCACAAGAAAATGGCATAGTGGAGGCATTCAATAAGGTACTGAAATAAATTTTAACAAAAGTATATAATACATAAACAAAAAACTAAGACAATAAAATCACTGTGGTATTTTGAGCTTTTCACACAACTCATAAAATACTTACCAAGTACCATCCCTTTCAACTAGTATATAAATTAGAATAAGTTATGGTTATCAAATATATTCTACTAAGATTAATGTTGGTGGTGACATTCAAGATGAATAAAAAAACAATATTTAAAATAAATATTAATAGAACTAGAAAATTTAGATGAAAATATATTTATAGTACCTTATAATCATACACAAGAGAAATGAAGACTGGATTCTTGTCATGATCAAAATATTAAGAAAAAGTAAATTCTGAATAAATGAAAAGGTATTGTTATATCATAATGATTACAAAAAGTTGGGAAAATTCAAAATTAGATGGATAGGACCATATATAATAAAATAAATCTCACATTTTGGAGATATATAATAATAAATGTTTTTGAGAATGTTAATAAAATTATTTTTGAATGGTACAATCTTAAAATCTACATCAAACTTTAATGCAAAAAAATGCAAAGAAAAATTAAAATAAAAAATATTCAAGGGTAATGAAAAGATAAGAAAATATAAAAATAATGTAGGAAAAAATCTATAAAAACACAAAAAAAAATTAAAAATCAGTAAAAATTTGAAAAAAAAACGAATGAAAATTACTTGAAGACAAAAAGATATAGAAGAAATAGAAAGTAAAATTAGCACTAAAATAAAAAACTGGTAAAACAAGGTTTTGTATTTAGAGGAGTGAAAAAATTTCAATCAATGCTCCCCAAATGAAGGTGAAGATACCCTTTGGTTTTATACATAGGGTTAAATATGTAGATTAGTTGAATAAAACTATCAACTTAGTTGAAAAAAAAATGGGTGGTTGATGGGAAGATTATATAAATGACTGAAAAATGAAAGATTCAAAGTAAATAATGATATTAAGTTAGCAATATCTGAAATAATGAAAAAGTAACTAAAACACATTACAACTAAAATGAAAAAAACATTAGGTAAATAAATAGATAAAAACATTAATTGCAGGTAAAAATATTTTTTTACCCTCATGATTTAATAGATAAAAAGTGAAATCTATATATTAATACTTTAACCTCTAGGTAAACAGACATAAACCTTTAGGATAACGATACTCTACCCAAAAAAAAATTAGTGAAATATAGTGTACAACAAATAAATCTCTAAGGAAAGTGAATAAATGGAGTTACCCCAAGTGTCTAATCTAAAACAATAAAAATACAAAATACAAGAAGCACTATATAAAATTGGAGCTTCTATATTCGTATAGAGAATTTTCAAATGTTTTTTCTCTAGTATCACATTACCATGACACTTAAAAGTATATTCATTCAAAAATCGAGGAGATTGACCACTGCACTATGGAACCAAAGCACTTGGAAATGTTATACCCAAACCCCTAAACTCATGAGATGAAATACATGGTAAAATTCAAGATTATGAAATGGATGTGGCTAGATATATAGAGTATATTTCTATTCTTAGTAATTTATAATAAATCATGATCAAAGTGTTTTTAAGAAGAGCTCATGAAGTTTTTTTATACATTCATAGACCACACTGCATCACACTGGCATCAATCCAAACAGTGACATATTTTCTTAATCAATGGAATAACACATATTAAAATGAAAAAAAATTCAGTGGGTATGAATTCCATCACCACACTTACATGAACATATCTAAATGATAGTACCCACTTCATCGAAGGCATCATAAATCCTAGCGTTTCTTATGCAATGAAGGATATTTCATGGAAGGTGTACTATAAAAATCAAGAGGACTCAACCATAACGAGGAGCATTCAAATTACATGGGATATTGTTATGACCAACATGCCACTTTACGAATAATACTTAAATAATATGTAAAAGATAAAATAAAGTACGCAAAATTTTTGCTATGGATTCCTATTACTCATATTAACTATGAACATTAAAAATACATTAACATGTCACCAAGGAAAAGTACATTGGTAACCATTTAAGAGTATCAAAGAAAAAATTAATAATATTTTACATACAAGTTAATAGGGGGATGGGAATATCATACAAATTCAAGAATAAGAGAATATGTTAGAGAACTTGTTGTTGGAAGATCTAAAATATCTCTAAGAATAGTGAAAAAATACTTTATAGAAATTTGATTTATAGTAGATGTTAATAAATTTTATATAAAACTATTTTCAATTGAAATTTATCCTATTTTTCCCCTACCATATGAAATAATTGATAAAAAATTGCAAACTGTGATTATTAGAGCTAAGGGCTTATTGCCATACCTAAGAGTAGCCTAATTTATGAGTGAAGTAGGCATCCAATCCACTAGATCTCAGACCCCTATAGGAAGTGCATCCATCACATCAAATTTTCCAATTATGATTGAACTTCAATACACACCACAACATCTAATACTAGGAGGACCCTCCCATAGTGGACTAACACAATGTAGATCAAAACGATTACAAAAATATTTTTTAGGAATAAGTTAGTATGAATATAAATAGGAGGGTGAGAGCATTGGATTTATATTCAAATATTATACTATAGGGAGGTCCTTTGTTGAAAAATAAATGATTGAAAAAGGAACCCCGACATATTATTTGAGGCAAACTAAAATTATTGAGAAGGGGGAATGCATAGCTAAAATAAATAATTAAGAAAAATACAAAGGAATGAAAAACAAGACATTTATACTACTTCATCGATGTCAAATGTGGGTACAACTTTGCTACAAATGAATGGTAGAAAGAGGAAAATAAGCTTGTCATCCTAGAAAAAAGACAATATAAAAGATACCAAAATAAAACCTCGTGAAGGAAGAAGACAGGAAACATTGGTATCTTATCCAAAGATAAAATCCTAACAAGGAGAAGAAGAAGGTGAAAAATAAATGGGAGGAGAAGAGGCTATTGCATAATGGGTAAATGATGTGGCAACACTCATAAAAGAATGTAAAACTAAAAGTTATGTGCTCAAAATAGAGTTAATGTATAATGGAGTAGACATTGAAGGTCTGAAAAATAATATAAAATTACTAATGTACTATGTGGACATAATTCCAATTACTCTGGATGATATACTAGGGAGATTATAACCTACCCAACAAGAATAAATTATTAACACTCAAGATAAAAACATGAAACCAAAAATCATAGTAAATAGATACTGATGCAGGAGCATCTACGGGTGCATAATATATTTTATGTTATTTCATGTATATTGTATGAGTTTTTTTACAACAGTTATAATTCAAATTGTAATTTGTTACAAAATGATATTTTGGGCAAATAAGCCGAATATAGAATAAGGCAAATCAAAAAAATAGATGGCTTTTAGTTGGAGGCTGTTGAAGTTGTTGAAAAATTCATGGAAGACTTTCTAAACATAAGATAGTTGGCACCTACCTTGGGCGAATTCATTAAAGAGGATAAGGGACGTAGAGAAGAAGAAGGAGGATCTCCAGGAAGGAGAAAGAGAGAGCAGGACGCAAAAAGGAAAAAAAAAAAAAAGGAGGAAGGACAGAAGGATGTAGAGAAGATAGCAAGGAGCGAAGGTGGTGTGGAAGACTGAAATAAGGCCTTCAAAAGGCCAAGAAATAGTTATAAGTATGTATATTTTGATTTAATGAATTGGTTTAAGTCTGTGGATTGAATTATTCTGCATTTTGAGAGTTTATTCTATAAACTACAATACAGTGATGCTAGTGTGTCGACAAAAGCTTTGACAATGTCATGGGTTTCATGATGGGATTGGGAATTCCTAATCATGATGTCTTACTAGTTTCCCCTATTTCTGGCCAAACAATTCTTTTTATTTAAAAGCGTATAATTAAAAAGAATAAATGCAGATTTTTGGATAGCCGGTTTTGGGCAAGAGTTGTGGATCTAAACTCACTCATGGTTGTCTGTTTTTAGATTATTATACATGACCATTTCAATATAATTGCCCTGTTCTTCTGGCCTCCCAGAGTAGTTCTTATAACTTTGGAGTATATCCAATTGTGTTCTATTATTAAGTCAAGCAGGGAATTTTTCATTGATTTGGCTAAGTGAGCGAGACACCCGACGTATGTTATTTAATTTCTTTTTGTTTTGGTCTACACTCCAGAGTCGCCAAGGTTCACTTAATGCTGGGAAAAGCCCATCTAGAAGGGATTAATAGACATGAGGTGGCTTCCACAAAGGAACGCGACCATAGTATATACATAAATATATATATGTCTTGTCTGGACGCAAAGATAAACGCATATTTGTAGTCTGTTGAAAGCGCAGAGAGGTTTCATGGGTCCATTGAAATTTTTGACTGCAAGTCTATACGTGCTATAGAGGATCGGGACAAGCAGGAGGAAGAATGAAGCGGTGCGAGTTCCATTAGCGGATGATGCAGTTTTGCATGTTATAGCTGGTAAGTTGTATCAAAGAACTTGAATGGTGGATGAGAAATAGTTTCAATAGCGTAGATTTCTATACAGACAGGCCAGATGCAGATTGGTTACAATTGTAGTTTCTGTTAGGTTCTTGGATAAGTCGAAGACCTGAAGTAGGATTCCACATTCCTATTTGCATTGATGTGGTATAAGTAACCAGTACCTTGTAGTTGGCATTCATCCACCTGGCTTTTCATTACACACACTCGGTGTGCCTATAACTGTATAAAGAGTTGTGTCCAAATCTGGTCCATTTCTTAAAGCTTCCAAGTCTACGGACTCTGCAGGGTCGGGTCATTTTGATTTTGTGAAAAGATGAATTGCAGTCTGAGTTAGATATATAATGCAGAGTCTGTGTATTTGTATAGGGCCGAGCTGAGAGGTTAATGATCTATTAGAATGGACATAGCAGACCAAGTCACGAACCTTAACACAATCCTGAATGGGAGCCAAGCATGGAGGAGTGTATTAAGTTTTGAAGGGCATGAACATTGGATGCAAGTTATGCATATGCAGAAGCAATAAAGGGTGGCAGTGTGTTTGAATGTCTGGACAGCAGCGTATCAATTTGGTATCAGAGCTTGAAGCTCTTGGGGATTTAGGAATTGATCATAAGTTGTTGCATAATTTGGAATGGTTGCATTTGTCAATAATATTGCAGTTGTGAAAGATTTGGCAAAGAGATCAACAGGAGACAGCACTAGAAGACTCTGCTGAAGAAAAGGTATGAATAATTGTGCTATTTGATTTGATTTGATTTGATTTTGTTTTAAGAAGCAATAGGTGAAAGAGGAAGGTTTAGAGCTATTGAGGCTTAAGAGGAGAATAAGCCAAGGAAGGCTTAGTGAAGATCCAAGAAGAAGCTTGGATAGTTTGCCAAAATATTAAGGTGAAACAGACTTAGGTGAGGTAAAGGATGAAGTTTTGAGAAGAGTGATAGAGGGACTGCCTAGAAGAAGAAGATCCAAAGCAAGGTAAGCTTGGATTTGTAATTTGTGTTTGTTGAAGAGTTGTCTAAAGAATTGCTGCAGGAATTGAGAGAAGAGGATCAAAAGACTAGGATGCAAAAGGCCTAAGTGAGATCAAAGGAGATTGTCAAAAGACCAGTCAAGGAGAAAAGGCTTGGGTGAGACAAGGGATCAAGAGACCAAGGTGGAAAAGACTTGGGTGAAGATCTCAGAGATGGAAGCATTGTTGAAGGCACTGCAGAGCAGCAAGGCACATGAGTGCAGCAAAAGGAAAGCAAGCATCAAAGGTATGACTAATGTTGATTTTAATAAATAAATTGCTAGTTTGAAGAAAGAATTAGCTAAGGTTAAGGATGAGTATGAGTCTTGGATGCAGCTGAATAGGAAAGCATGGGTATGGCCAATGAAGAAGAGATTAAAGTGGCCAATAGATCTCCTAGTGAAAAGGAGAAGGAGGCAAAATGAGATTGCCATGAAGAGGGAAGCCCAAAGAGGCAAGAAGATAAGAAGGTTGCCAAGTGGGCAGCAAGAAGAAGAAGTTGTGAAGAAGGTTCTCATTGAGGAGAACAAGAGAGAAGAAAGAAAAGAGGAAGTGCCAGGAAGAGCACTTGGAATGTCCATTAAGAGGATACTCATTGAGACATTATGGTCTCTTGTCTTTGTATTTAATGCTGTTTTTGAATGGGTAAATGCAGGTATGAGCAGCCTATTGAAGGTCAAGAGAAGGGCCTTGGAAAGTGTAGAGATTGGTGCAGGAGAAGACACCAATTGCACAAGTAAATGTGCAAAAGAGAGAAGTGAGTTCGCTGTTGATAAGGAAGAAGAGATGCATTGGTTAATGCATAAGAGAAGAGAGGTAGAAGAAGAAGATGAATTCCAAGATGCCATTGAATGCCAGGAAGAGGTAAGAGAGCAACCAAGCATAAAAGAAAAAGAAAGTACATATAATCAAGAAGCCATGCAAATGAAGCAGCCCATTAAGGAGGTAAAGTTGAGTTCAACAATTGATTCTTCTTATAAGCATGAAACTGTTGAAATGCATGTTAGAGAAGCAATTAGAAAAGTGAAGTTTCCAATTAACCATGGATATGTGATGCCTAAATGGTGGAAGAAACAAACTCCCAAGCAAAAGGAGGTGCTGGTACAAAAGCATAGATGCAGGATGCCTACATGGCTTAAGAAGAGAAATGGTAAGAACGAGAAACAAGTATGGGTGCCTAAGAAGGCTAAGAGTGAAGAAGATGTGAGTAAGACAGCAACACCAAGAAATCAATGCGAAAAGGTGAAGGATAACACAAGTACATGGAAAGGTAAGTTAATTGCTTGCAATGAAAGGGATAATGATTTGTTTGAATCATTTAATGATATTTTTATGGAAAATGAAGAATGGAAAGTGGCTGTAAGAACTAATATGCAGCAAGGAGAGACTTCTAAAGGGATGGATGATGAGAAAAGGAAAGAATATGCAGCAGAGCAAACTAGATGGCTTCAAGTAGAGATTGAAGAAAGCAAGAAGATAGAAGGTATGAATACTGCAATTGTTTTTTATGAATATACTGATGTTGATGAAGAAGCTGATTTGTATGAAGAAACTATAAAGTGGATGAATGTAATCATAGAGGATAAAAGACAATCTGGTCCTAAGTTTGATATAGGACATGAAGATTTGAATGAGTTTGTGTTGAGTGATGAGATGAAGAGTAAGGCTAGTAAGAAACAAGCAATCCTTCAGGTTGATAAGCCCAAGTTTGATGAAGATTGTGAGATAGATGAGATCTCACTAAAGGTAGAGTTGAGAATGATAGAGGAGCTGTTTGGTAATTCAAGAGAGTTGTGTGAAGGTACAATCCATGGTGAAGATAGCATTGGGAAGAGTGGAACAAGACAAGAGCAAAGCAATGAGACTAAGGCAGTTTTGGTTAAGAAACAGGAGCAGAAATGTGAAGGCAGCCAAGAGGCTTCATGGCCTCAATGTTTTTCTACTAAGGTTGCTTTTGATGTTTTGAATAAAGGTATGGAAGATGAAAACTTTGAAGACATGTATGAAGATGAAGAAACATGGAAGTGGGAGATTGCAGTTGAGAAAGAGATAAGAAGAAGGAAATACAAGAAGAAAATGAAAAACCAAAGAAAGAAGAAAGATTGGTTTGAGAAAATCAATGATTTTGACTTTGCATCATGTGTAGGAATGAACAAGAAGTCCAAGAAAAGAACAAAATGTGGTGCTATGGAACATGTGCATCAATATGAAGAAACAGTTGAGGCAGAGAATAATGGATGGCTTTTAATTGCAGCCAAAAGAGCAAATAAGCATACATGAGCAGGGGCTCATGACAAATTTCAAGCATGGTAGTCTGATGCAGGAGCATCTACGGGTGCATAATATATTTTATTTTATTTCATGTATATTGTATGAGTTTTTTCTACAACAGTTATAATTCAAATTGTAATTTGTTAAAAAATGATATTTTGGGCAAATAAGCCGAATATAGAATAAGGCAAATCAAAACAATAGATGGCTTTTAGTTGGAGGCTGTTGAAGTTGTTGAAAAATTCATGGAAGACTTTCTAAACATAAGATAGTTGGCACCTACCTTGGGCGAATTCATTAAAGAGGATAAGGGACGTAGAGAAGAAGGAGGAGGATCTCCAGGAAGGAGAAAGAGAGAGCAGGACGCAAAAAAAAAAAAAAAGGAGGAAGGATAGAAGGATGTAGAGAAGATAGCAAGGAGCGAAGGTGGTGTGGAAGACTGAAATAAGGCCTTCAAAAGGCCAAGAAATAGTTATAAGTATGTATATTTTGATTTAATGAATTGGTTTAAGTCTGTGGATTGAATTATTCTGCATTTTGAGAGTTTATTCTATAAACTGCAATACAGTGATGCTAGTGTGTCGACAAAAGCTTTGACAATGTCATGGGTTTCATGATGGGATTGGGAATTCCTAATCATGATGTCTTACTAGTTTCCCCTGTTTCTGGCCAAACAATTCTTTTTATTTGAAAGCGTATAATTAAAACGAATAAATGCAGATATTTGGATAGCCGGTTTTGGGCAAGAGTTGTGGATCTAAACTCACTCATGGTTGTCTATTTTTAGATTATTATACGTGACCATTTCAATATAATTGCCCTGTTCTTATGGCCTCCCAGAGTAGTTCTTATAACTTTGGAGTATATCCAACTGTGTTCTATTATTAAGTCAGGCAGGGAAGTTTTCATTGATTTGGCTAAGTGAGCGAGACACCCGACGTATGTTATTTAATTTCTTTTTGTTTTGGTCTACACTCCAAAGTCGCCAAGGTTCACTTAATGCTGGGAAAAGCCCATCTAGAAGGGATTAGTAGACATGAGGTGGCTTCCACAAAGGAACGCGACCATAGTATATACATAAATATATATATGTCTTGTCTGGACGCAGAGATAAATGCATATTTGTAGTCTGTTGAAAGCGCAGAGAGGTTTCATGGGTCCGTTGAAATTTTTGACTGCAAGTCTATACGTGCTATAGAGGATCGGGACAAACAGGAGGAAGAATGAAGCGGTGCGAGTTCCATTAGCGGATGATGCAGTTTTGCATGTTATAGCTGGTAAGTTGTATCAAAGAACTTGAATGGTGGATGAGAAATAGTTTCAATAGTGTAGATTTCTATACAGACAGGCCAGATGCAGATTGGTTACAATTGTAGTTTCTGTTAGGTTCTTGGATAATTCGAAGACCCGAAGTAGGATTCCACATTCCTATTTGCATTGATGTGGTATAAGTAACCAGTACCTTGTAGTTGGCATTCATCCACCTGGATTTTCATTACACACACTCGGTGTGCCTATGACTGTATAAAGAGTTGTGTCCAAATCTGGTCCATTTCTTAAAGCTTCCAAGTCTACGGACTCTGCAGGGTCGGGTCATTTTGATTTTGTGAAAAGATGAATTGCAGTCTGAGTTAGATATATAATGCAGAGTCTGTGTATTTGTATAGGGCCGAGCTGAGAGGTTAATGATCTATTAGAATGGACATAGCAGACCGAGTCACGAACCTTAACACAATCCTGAATGGGAGCCAAGCATGGAGGAGTGTATTAAGTTTTGAAGGGCATGAACATTGGATGCAAGTTATGCATATGCAGAAGCAATAAAGGGTGGCAGTGTGTTTGAATGTCTGGACAGCAGCGTATCATATACCAAGAAGAAACATTAGAAAAATTAGTAGGGGAAACAACAATCTCCCCTGATGACAAAGAAAAACTCTATCAAATTCAACACATATAATTATAAACAAATCAAAAGATTGATCTAGTAATAATAACACTTAAAAAAAAAAAAAAACTTTAGGCATTTAAGGAGATGGAGGAAGCCACCACACAACAAAAAAAGGTATTGCAAAAATCTTAGAAAATGAAGAAAATATAATAAAAGGAAATAAAAAGATAATCAAAAGAAGAGGCACAATGAATTCTAAAAAAAAAAAAAAAGCAAAATAAGAAAAGAGGGAAAAACAAAAAGGGGAAAAACAAAAAGCAAAATAAACATAAATAGAAAGGATAAGAATAAAAGTAGAAATGCAAAGAAAAATATAAATATAAAAAAGAGGAATAAAATAAAAACAATAAGAAGAATAAATAAAGAGAGAGAAGAGGAAGCAAATCAAAAGAGGTAAAAACAAGAAAAGAAAAGAGAAAGAAGAAAATAAAAAAGAGAAAAAGAGGTAAAATAGAATAAGGAGAAACATGAAAAGATTGAAATAAAAAACAAAGAAATAAAAGACAAGGGTGAAAAGGAGAGGAAAGAAAAAGATGCAAGAGCTTCACTTGGGAGTTCTATCAACACAGGAAAGTAGGTTGAAGGTTAGTACATGGTACTCTAGGGGAGGTAGGAGTTATTCCATTTGGGTTAGTTATACCTACAGATCCCTTTAGAAGAATCAAGACTGATTTAGAAAAATACAAATGAATGAATTCTAGCATTATAATATCACCCAACCTACTACAACCTACATCGAATATAAATATTACATTGTCACTATAAAAGTTGACATAAATAGATAAGGAAACCATTGGGAAAAATTTTATTCAGAGTGTCATAGACGATAAGGTGTGTGCAATTAGAAGAAGGGATAAAAATGTTTCTAACAACCTTAACAAATGCTAGATCCCAATATGACCTAGACTCAACATTTATGATTGAGAAACAATTGGAAGATATAATGTATAATTTCATCAATTATACTAGAGTTGCAATTGACTCAAGTATCATAAAATTAGAAGTAGTGCAGTAATACGAGTCATTGTTATTAGGAGCTTTATTGGGAGAAACATCAAACAAAAATAACTAAATATATGGAGCATATTGAGAAACTAAAAAAAACTATGGGAGATGTTGCCACATACTTTTCATATGAACCTAGGAAAAGAAACATAAGAATGACTATGTGAAATGATTGAGATATTTATCCTCATTGAATGCTTTAGCATGGCCATAAGTGAACCCTTTTGATTTCATGACTCCTTATAACCATGAGTCTTTATATACAATGATCCAATGAGTTTTAAATCAATATAAGTAGTATAGATCATGTACAAATTAATGTGACTTATATATGTGGGGTGGGGGTGAGGGTTCAGTGACTATATTTTATATAGTTATGAAGTCTAGGGAACCCCTCTGAGGCTTAGTGGCTATATGGAAGATGATGAACTATTTTGTGTGGCCAAATTTATATTAAGTTATAATGAGAAAATAATTATTAGTCTTTATCTGGCCAAGGTCTAATAAGAATCACTTTTCAATTTTCAATTTTTTTTATCCAATCAAATCATTTGAAATATATATTAAAATAACTCTTATAAAGTTTGGCTAAAATTCAATACATAAATAATAACATATCTTTTTAAGGTCTACTAGAGAATATTTTTCTAAATTTAATGTAACTTTAAATGTACTTATTATTAGTCTCCGAAAGATCTCCTGGCTTCATTTTCAGTTAACTGATTATTATCCTTTGCAATTGTGGCCAATCAAAGTGTTTTGTTACATGTATTAGAAAATATGTAACAATTTTGTATGAATAAATTGCATGTTTTTAAATTAAGCATATAAAATATTATTTTCAATACCTGTTCATTGGTTGAAATATTAACATGTTATTGTCGGCTTCATGTATTTCAAGGTCTTTGATTTGTTTCCTTCACTTAATCATGATCGCTAGGTTTGATTATGTCCTTGTGCTTGCAATGGTAGTGGCTTCCCATTGCAGGGATGGGTGGTGATTATTTTTTTGCTGTGTCAGGGTCTCTCAGTGATGACATTAATGTTTGCAGTGGTAGTGCGCACTTGATAAATCCAAAGATTGGTTGATGAAGCGGTGGTGGACCAAATAATATAGTTCAAGACCCAAGCGCAAGAGTAGACACTAGATTTTCAAATGGCTCGAGCTGTCATCAAACTTTACACAGATAAAATCCTGTAGATAAACAAACAGCATTTTCTGGACCGCATCGCTTCCTTCAAAAATAATTTGCAGGGTCAGATCAATGTGGATGGTAAAACTGGGGTTTTGGGCAAGGTGGTCACCATTGCATGAGACAAGAACAAGCTCATCATCACTTCTTAGTCGGATTTCTCTAAGAGTATAAAATTAACTTCATTATACATCCATGTTTTGCCCAAGATTTTGGTTACAGTTCTCCTAAATTCGATTTGAACTACCATATTTTTTGACCCAGAGAATATATTATAATTTTTTACCTCAATCTATAAATACCATTCAGTTATTCAATAGAATGCTTGAATGGTTTATCAGGTTTTCTGACTGTGCATCGCATAAAAATAGTTGTTATACCTAGAATTTCTATATCTTTTTGTAATTAATAGATTCGTAGGTTCCTACTTTTGTGACTTGCATATTCCAGCGAAGTGATTGTGTGAATTTGGTTCAATCAAGGGAAGATTTTTCTGTTGTTGAATTTGTTCCTACATTCCTTAATTATACAATAGTGACACTAATCAGGGGAGAGTAAAAGCAGTTTACTGACATGAAAACTTGGTTTGTTAAAATGTGTTTTGGATTATGTTTATTGTACAGGCTATTGAGCTCTTGACAGGTTGATATGTTCTTGTTCAACTGAGATCTCTCTGTATTACTTTCTTGTTTGTCATTTATTTTGTTGAATGAACCTAGGGCATGTTGCATATTCCTCTTAATTTCTATTTTAAAACATAACCTCTTAAATTTAAAGTTTTCTCTCTCTTTAAAGTGATAAATGCCATTAATGTACAGGGTAGTACTGTTGCAGGTATGGGATCATTTAAGGGACTGAAACAAGCACCCAATTTTTTTGAAGATTTTATTTGTAACATACATCCTATTTATCATATGAATATTGGGATGGTGGCTTTATGCTAGGACTTGGTGTGGTTAGCCAATTACATGGATTGTTGCAGGTTATCAGTAAAAATGGTGGGGAAGAAATGCACACACAGTGGCCAACAACTACATGAATGAAGTCTGTATAGGATACCTTTAGTGATTTTTTGAAGTGCCTTGCAATATCAGGGGAATACTTTCAAGTCCAGATCAGATATAATTTCCCTGTTAATCCACAAAATGGTTAAATGGTCTTTTATTCAGTCATTGTTAGGAGCTTTTACTATGTAGAATTGATGTTGATGCTTTAGGTTGTCTGGTTAATGTACATGAAAGATTGATTAGGAAAAGAGTTGAAAAACACTCTTTTTGCTCACACTAGAGACAAATCTCATACTTCATTAATTTGGAAAAGAGATGAAAAACATTTGGCATAAACAACATAATTTCATACTGAATTTAAAGCTGCATTATCATTAGTGATAATTGTCTCTATCATCTCCTTATTATATGGCATGGATGGACATGGTCAGTCGTTGGCATTGCTTATGGAACTCCCATATGTTTTTGCTTCCCTGATTAATATTAATGGTGCTTTGATGATGTGACTGCTCCCAAATTTATACAATGACCCAGCTTATTCCAACCATTTGACTTGTCAATTTATCAAAATAGGAGCACCAACCATTTCCTTCTCAACCTTTGGATTTTACTTTATAGTTATACGATGACCCAGCTTATTCATTTTGACTTGAAATTTCTCAACATAGGAGCACCAACCATTTCATCATCAACTTTTGGCTTTCGTCGTAATTTTTTTGTGGGTAAGCAACCTTATAACTCTATCTCAGGCCGGATATGGACTAGATAAATAACATGCTGGCCTTGCAGACCCTAAGGGGCAGAGTATAGAAGCCCAAGTGCCAGCATTCTACCTTACCAAAAGGGTTTAGACTTGTGAACTAGGACCTAACTATAATCATGTTCTGAATCTTGTAAAACCATGTTTTAGACTTCACATGAGTTGAGATGTCAAAATGAAGTGCAAAAAACAGAAACATACAATGGCAAACCTATTGTGCTATGTTGTGATCGATGTGCTCTGTCCTAATGCTATTCTGATTAGGCTGCTATTTGGCTTTGGTGTTTTTAATAAAGCGTTTCATCATGCGTAGAATTGCCTACATGACTGCAGTGGCAAATATGAGGCAGCACTTGCCCCCACTGCTAGACCATTTCTCATTTATGGGACACCCATGCCTCTGTAAATAATTTTCATACAGTGTTTGCTTTTGTTTTTGTTTTCTTGATAATGGATACTTTGTGCATATATAAGTAGAAAGCACCACTAAGGGCTAAAGAGCGCTTAAAACTCGTCCTGCAATACTTATATTATAGTTTTTTTAAGGACTTTTTATGGGTTTGATTTGTCTCCTACTCTACAGGCTGTGGGGGATTTGTTATTATATATTATTTAGTTAGTTTAGGGCATTTGGATTTATGACATTAATCTTTTTATCATGTTGATTTAGTTTCACATTTCAAAGATTGCTGGGTTTTGTATCGTGCCATGAATCATTTGGGCCATTCAAACTTTCTAGTCAATTTGATTAACCCCCATTTAATTTGTGTATAAAGACAATGGCATTTGGCCTATTTTAAAGTTTCAATAGCCCTGATGTGTCTCTTGGAGATTTGGATGTGGATTATTGTTTTACATATTGAAGGCTTCAGTTGAAACGTTTTGGTAGGTTAATGTTGATCAATTTGGAATCATGGAAATTTGAATTGGGGTCTGTGGGTCTTGTTCATCTTTTTGATATTCTCTTTGTACTTCAAAATAAATTTGTAGTTACATTTTTTTTTTCCCCCTTCTGGTAACCACTGTAGAAACTGGATAGAATTCAGTAAATCTATTATGTTAAATGGAGGTTCATCATTTGAAAGTACAGATTACTACCCAATAGAAGTTGGCATTTTGTAAAATGAGCTGGATATTTATTGTAAAAGGGAGTTGTGTGTGTTAAAACCTATGGATCTTTTGTTTCTATGAAGGAAACACACCTATTTTAATTTTAGCCATTTAACTTCTCCTTTGTAATATGTCATGAAATTTTCTTATATAAGTAGGGTAAGTTAGTTAACATCATAACCCCATGCATTGAAGCAAGTCCCCTGTAAATCCATATCCAAACTATTCATCCCTGCTTCCTCTGCAATGGGTGTGAAATTCTATAGAAAAGGTCATATGTATGTGAATTGTGATTTTAGGGACTACATAAAATTAGTTATCAGGACTTCAGGCATAGAATACTTGACTAGCAGTTGACATGCACAAATGGGATTTCAGTAAAATGGGGCTTCATCTAAAACTGAAACTTCCCAATACCATATAAAAACTCTAATCTCTGGGATAAGCAGTTCTCCAATCCCTCTCCATAGATGTTAAAGAGTCCATAATATATATGGATTTTATTATTCAATTATCATGGCATAAAGGATTCTTACTTTTATTTTTACATTTTTGTTTATGCATCCTGGCAACAAGATACTTCAAAAGTATCTTTATAAGAAAGTTTAGGCCAGGGCTTAAGGGTGTGCTCTGATGGTGAGCCTTGAGTGCTTTACGACTTACTATTTAAGATTTAATTTCTTAAATTTTTGGTAATTTGTTGCCCTTACATTTACAAAGCGGGTTAGCAAATCTTTAATAATCATTAAATTAGATAAGATGTAAATTACAAATTGCATTACATGTTGTACGAAGGGATTTTTATGGCATTTGTTCTCTAGGTATGAAGGATTAAAACTAGCAATTGCTCTCCAAAGTGCAAAGGGGTCCATAACTCTAGCAAACACAGAGAATAATCTAGGTTCAAATCCTCTCGCTGCAATAGGGTTGTCCATAGCTCCAGCAGACACATGGCAATGTTGTGGTATAATTATTATTGGTAGATGGTGTACTTGCCTGAGTAATTGACCAAATACTAATCATATGTATATTTATTAAACAAGTAAGAACTCATTTCTAGGAGGAATTGTAATTCTTAAAGTTCCATTACTGCTGTAATGAACAATTTTGCTTGCATCAGATTTGGGTCACTCCATACAACCGAAGTGAATAGTGGGATGGCGGGTTGTATACATATCAATGCCTTAGTGGCTAAGCAACTTCATATTTGCATGTGGGTATTGGATAGTTTGCATGGTCTGAAGCCAAGCAAATATTGGCTTTGTATAATTAGATTAAAGTGAAAGGTGAGTATAGTCTTGTAACACTATGCTCTTGATTTGAAGGTTCTTCATGTCATTCGTATTGATTATTCGCTGATTGATATTTTTGAGGATGGTTTTTTTTAAAGTTTCTTTTGTATAATTAACTATTTATGATCATTTTCATTCAATTTTGTTGGGTATTAACCTGAATGAATGTTCAACAATACTTTTAAATAAGAGCATATATATATATATATATATATATATATATATATATATATATATTGATTTTTTATTACAAACTATATAATTATTATTCTTATGTTATTTTAGCTCTATCAATTTAAACTCCACGCAGGGACTTGGGGCTCTGCGCCCTTGTTTATTTAATCATAGTCATAAAAATCTATGAAATATAAACACTCAAAAGAAGAACATGAAATCAAAAATCATAGTAGAGAGATACCAAGAAGAAACATTAGAAAAATTAATAATGGAAACAACAATGTCCCTTAATGACAAATAAAAACTCTACCAAATTTAACACGTATAATTATGAATAAAATGAAAGATTGATCTGGTAACAATAACACTAAACAGGAAAAAACTTTAGACATTTAAGGAGATGGAGGAATCCACCATACAACAAAGTAAGGTATTAAAAAAAACTTAGAAAATGAACAAAATAGAATAATGGAAATAACAAAAATGCCAAAAAAAGGCATAATGAATTCCTGGAAAAAATAAAGCAAAACAACAAGCAAACAAGAGGCAAAATGAAAAAAGGGAAAAACAACAAGCAAAATAAGCATAGAAGGAAAAGATAAGAATAAAATAATAAAGGAAAATATAAATATAAATATAAAAAAAAGATGAAAAAAATAAACAAAAGAAGAAGAATAAGTAAAGAGATAAAAGAGGAAAAAGATCAAAAGAGCTAAAAACAAGAATATAAAAAGAAGAATTTAAAAAGATGAAAATTAAAATAAAGAAGAACAAGATAAGAAGAAATAGGATAAGATTGAAAGAAAAAACAAAGAAAGAAAAGACAATGATGAAAAGGAGAGGAAAGAAAAAGATGCAGGAGGTCCACTTGGGAGCTCTACCAACACAAGAAAGTAGGTTGAAGGGATAGTATATGGTACTCTGAGGAAGGTAGGAATTATTTCATTTGGGTCAGTAACATCTCACATCCCATCAGAAGAATTAAAACCAATCTAGTAAAACACAAACAAATGACTTCTAGCATTATGGTACCACCCAACCTACTACAACCTACATCTACTAGAAATATTACACTATCACTATAGAAGTTGACATAAATAGATAAGGAAACCATTGGGAAAAAATTGAATCAGAGTGTCAATGTGGAGTAGATGATAAGGTGTGTGAAATTAGAAGAAGGGACAATTTTTTTTCTAACAACCTTAACAAATTCCAAACCCCAATATGACCTAGACTCAACATTTTTTATTGAGAAACAATTGAAAGAGATAGTGTATAATTTCATCGGTCATACTAGAGTTATAATTGACCTAAGTATCACAAAAGTATAATTAGTAAAGTAATGCAAGTCATCATTATTGAGACCTCTATTGGGAAAAACATTAAACAAAAATAACTAAATATATGAAGCATGTTGAGAAACTTAAAAAAAAACATGAGGGTTGATGCCACATACTTTTCATATGAACCTAGGACAATAAGAATGAATTGGAAAATTTGGATAAGTATCTCAATATAGCTTCTACTAGATATGATTCAAATACAATCACTTCACAAGTAAATTAAAAGGAATTTCTCACTCTACATGGTGAATATAAGGACAATCAAGCTCATACAATATTTATATTTGAGGAAATGGACTATGGGACATTATTAAGTAATCATATGAAAATATGGAAACCAAAATATTAGAG
This sequence comes from Torreya grandis, assembly GCA_037957365.1. Classification (NCBI taxonomy): domain Eukaryota; kingdom Viridiplantae; phylum Streptophyta; class Pinopsida; order Cupressales; family Taxaceae; genus Torreya; species Torreya grandis. The sequence goes on from JARHVA010010804.1 coordinate 44,360, forward strand.
CATGAGGCTTTTCTGAAAACTTGGGAGGTTTGTTTAGCTTTAGGAGATGTTATCAAAGAGGTTAATGAAAAATGCCACAATATAATATAAGATCATGGACACTAAGGATCTATTATTGAATTGGGTAATTTTTTTAAAAATAGAAAATAAGTATGAAAGCTATTTACTTAAGTAGGAGTAGTCAGATAAAAAGAGGCCTTATAATTTTAGAATATAAGGTAGCATTGTCCTATAAATCTAGTTAGGTGATTCGATCAAGGATACTTCAAGTTCCTATTCCATACGTATAAGTTTTTGGTTGTTGATAATTCTACCCCTGATTTAGTTTATGTTTTACACATTATGGAAAGCACATTTTTTGGATTGTTCTTGCCAGGATTCTTTGGTGTTGTCTTAAGGAGGAGATAATGTTATAAAATTTAGGAAAATGTTCACAAAATCTTCAGTAAAAGGCACAAATCATGAATAATTACCATGGGGAATCCAACATTCCCTAAACATAATAAATCTTCTCTAGGATGATAGGACAAAAGCTTCTACTGAACTAGAAAATGTGGTAAGGTATAGCACCTTACAGTAATAACATAAAAACTATCTCAAGAAGAGGCACGTTTCAAAAAGTCATGACCATTAGATTGTTTAAGTATCATTTCGGTATTTATACTATAGTGTTGTATTAAAGAGAAGAGAGGAAGAGAATATAAATAAAAGATATACATAATAATATAAGAATGTGGAGGTATAGAGTAAAGAGATTTGTGGAATGTAACAAATGTATTATGTTTATATATATATGAATAAAGAGAGTTAAATTGTAAAATATATAGTACTAAGTATGTGGATGAATATACCTACTTCAAAATATTATGAATGCACTTGAATTGAGTAATCATATGCAATACTAATCTCTCTGATACATCAGTTCTAACTATAGTCATCTTGAATTCCATAAACATTTGGGACCAAGTTGCATATTTTATGTCAATAATATGTAAGGTGACTATTATCACCAATATACTGCCAAGAAGTATGCCCATTATGGATGTCCTTTTCTGAAGCTTTTTCTTGCAATGTGTTGAATCAAATAACCAATTGATAGAATCAATACAAACCCTCACCATGTCATCTCATCATAAGTACATAATAAGATTTGAACATATCAAAAAACATGTATTTTTTACACAAACCAAAAAATATAAACAAAAGAATGATAATCAAATAATTATTAACTATTATTAAAATCTATTTTCCCACAATCTAACATAAAATAATCAAAGATTGATAAAATAAAATATGATCCCAATGATGTCAAATAGCCTAATTAATGCATCCAACCTCGATTAATGTTTGATCATAACCTAAGTAAAAATTAGCTAGACAATGTGTTACAATGATCATGCACTACATACTTTCCTAAGGAACTTAAAAATACTCCTTGCACTCCGTGACCACATTTTAATGTGGTAAAGACACATAGATGGCTCAAAATATTCCATAGACAAACCAAGTGGATGTCACACACTTAATTGTTGATTTGAAGGCCATGTGGATAGTGTGACCCCACTATATTTGTCTCGATTATTTTGTTGAATGCTTGAAAATCATGTTGACTAATAAGACCACCCATAATCATGACATGCTTTATGTTCTCATAATCCTGCATGCATCGGTTGAACATATCTTAAGCACTTTATAACATGGACCCAAGGACTTTTATAGACCATTACTTTGAGGTCTTTTGTGATCAATGTGGAGACCCATAATTCCTTAGAACGATTGTCTCATTTATTTGAGTTTAGTTAAGGATGGATATATTGGATTTTTAAGTTGAATCTTAATTAATTTGGGTTCTATTGCATAGTATAGATTGTGGCCACGTGGTAATGCAATAGGCACCCTTTGGGTGAAGGATGCACAAAATATTGATTCCCACAATAACATTTGGATTAGTGATAGCTACAAACACGAAATAAATTCCATTTAGAAATCCTTTGACATTTGATAAGTCCATGGACCTAGGGCACTATGAAATGTGGTCTATAATTTAGACCGCATCTACAAGTAAAATGTTGATGATGGAAACATCAATATGTGGCATCCACGCTGATATAACCAATACATCAAGTTATTCCATGTGGGACATGATACTCAGATTAAGAAGCATAGGAATGGCTATGTGGAACGATTGAGATCTCTATTCTCCTCGAATGTTATACGATGGCCGTAAGCTAACCCCATGGAGTTCATGAATCCTTGTATCCATGAGTCTTTATAGAGTGATCTAATGAGTTTGAAATCCATGGAGATTGCCAAAATATAAATAGTATGGATCGTGTAAAGATCAATATGACCTATGTGTGTTGTAAAATTCAATACATAAATAATAACATTCTCCCTAAGGTTTTATTAGAGAATATTCATATGAAATAAATGTAATTTTAAATATAATTATTTATTTACTCACAATCATAAAAATTTATGAAATATTATTATTTATTTCTTTTTACACAGTTTTTCTTAACAACAAATCTATTGTTTGACACATGAGAACAATGAATATATATTAGTGGTTCGCTGGCAATTGCATTAATGAAGATTTGGCTCGCTTGCCCAAACGACTATGATATAACATTGGATTGTGCATTATTTCATATATTAAATATTTTTAAAAGTAAGATACTGAGTGCATAGATGCAAAGTATATGTTGCCTTAAAAAATGTGTATTAAAATATGCAAAAATCATTGAAAGGGTTGTAGTTCGGTTGATGAGAATGATAGTTGTTTATATTCATCCATAAAGGTGCAAATTTTTATAAGTACTTGATATAGAAAGTCAAACGGTTAAATTTAAGATCATGTCCTATATAATTTTGATAGTGTGGATGCCCCTTACTTATAAGTACTTAACCGAAAAAACTCAACAATTTAAATATACACTTACGTATCATTATAATCTACTATATATTTATTTTTAAAATATAAACTAAAATACCAACATTTTATATAATTCAATTATTCCATATAAATATTATTAAAACACGCAAAAAAAATTCAACAATAAATACTATCACACCCCCTTCCCTCGCCTCCCCTCCCAAAATAAAAATTATAATTATAATCTCTATTGATCAGCACTATGATGAGCGGTATTCACTAGATTTTTTTTTCATTATAAGAAAATGCCAATAAGCATAATAAATATAGGTCGGTACACCCTTTTAAAAAAAAGTGATACAAATAAATACATTAACGTAACAACATAGGAATCGGCAATAGAAAATGTCTAGATTTCCTATGGCTTATGACGGGGTAACAGAAAAATAATCACATTCAATTTATTACGTTAATTAACAGTAGTCAAATTTAAAGCGAGAACGTTTATAAGTCAGTGATAATGATATAAATGCCAATGCCTAATATAAACACATATCAATGTCTAATGTGAATAAATGGTATATTTTCTTTTTATATTTAAATAATTTTAATATTTATTTGTAATTATATAAATATATGTATTTTTTTTTTAAAATAAATTTTTAATTATTTTTTTTATTAGTATAAATATCTTTAAAATATTTAATACTGTCAAATATAAGTATTTAAAATATGTTGAAATATATCCATTTAAGGTTATTATATTAAATTTTACATATATTATATTGATTAATAATTTTATTATCATTTTCTTTAATTCTACATTAAATAATGAGGAATGATATTTAACTAAACCTTTTAAATTTTCTAAATCACCTAACATAATCTTTAATGGCTGAAGGTACATATCACTTAACTATTGTAAATTAAAAAGATTAAAAAATTTATAAAAAATTGAATAATTGTTTAAAAATTTGTAAATCTATAATAAATTATTAAAATTTAAAATTGAATTTTAAAAAGAAAAAAACATTTACAATTAATAATATTAATAATTATAATTTGAGAAAATTATGTCTTCAAATACAAGCTTTAGATTTTACTCCCTTAAAGGAAAACTTCAATGTACAAGCTCCAAAACCATATTGCTCAATGTTATATTGTATTTAACTTTTCCCACCCATATTTTAATATAAAAAAACTAAATTATAGAAAGTCTTTTATTTAAAATTTTAAGAAATTAATAAATCACATATATTATCAAATATAACTTTTAATAAGAAAAATAGATATATTTTTTTTCTTAACCAAAATAAAACCCTAATCTCATTCTTTTGTAATATTTTTTTTTTATTGAATTCTTTTTTTTTATTGCTTTCTCTATTTCTTATCCACAGTAATTTTATTTCACTATTTATGCTAGCATCAGGCCTTAAATGTTAGGTGAAGTTTCAGTACAAAAGTGCATTTTCTTACTCTTTCATCACATAAATTTATCAGCTGCATTTTTGTTCGTTTTTCCAATACACGCCATTATGGTTTTGGTAGATGATAAGCTAGTTTACTTGTCTCTATATAACTTCACTTACGATCATATCATATTTTCTTTTGTATATTTTTAGCACTTATAGTAAAAAAAAAGACAATACTAAGTAAATACAGAGAATCTTCTCTTTTGTCATGCATTTTAGGCGTTTCAATGAAATTATTCGTAGCGCAAAACTTTAGACAATCGTGCCATGTCATACCATTTTTTTAATGCATATTTGTTTGGTGTTCCACATTTGTTTGATGATGATATATTTCACTTCACGTGGGACTTCAATTTGGACATTATTTGATTTTGCATAATTGATTTTAAACGTGAGAATTTTGTCTTCGATTGTTAATTTTTTTCTTTATGTCGATGTATCCTCCATTTTGCATTCTTGTATATAATTAAAAGATAAAGAGAAGGTGAAATATGAAAGTTTTATATTGAACATATTCTTGATGTTATCCTAAAGGATAAGATCTAACATTTAATAATATTAATATCTATTTAATAATATTAATATTTATTGTTATTTTTTATAATGTTAATTCATGTAGTTTATATACTTTCAAATATTAACGCTTCTTTAATAGTAGTTTAAGGTGGCTTTGAGTTATAAGAGGTGTTAGTACATATTGAGAATTATTTGCATCTCATGCAGGGACAATATATGTAGAAATTAAAATATTGACAAGTTAGGTAGTTTGGTATTAGTATGAATTTTACCAAGATCATCGTTAACCAAATCAGACTCAACCCACAAATTAGCTATAAGCATAATACATTTTTATTTTGATTAAAGAATTTTGATATTTCACTGGTCATCATTAAGATCTCCAATGTTTTATTCCCTGGTACATTCTTTGTTGCTTTGTACAATCAATATATTTAATAATTTCAACATTTATTTGTTATGTATTGAAGCTAAAAATTTGTTGCATATAATTAAATTGATAAATGAAAAGAGATTTTTTCTTCGGAAGACAAGCAGTTATGTGTTTAAGACAATAATAAATTCTAATCTTTATCTTTTGGATCAATATTTCATATATTCAATAGTTGTTTTTGAAAAGTTGTTTGGCTTGGATTAGAACTTTATTGTCATGAAATTATGCACAATGTAATAAGAATGTTGAAGGTCCACTAAAGGTCAAACTTCTCTATGATGTTCTAGAATACATTGGCATATAATGTAGTAGAGGAAACTGACCTAAATAAACAATTATAATAATATATATCACACAAAATGGCTCATTTCTATGTTTTAGGAAAGTATCTCACAAATGTTTGTTAGTATGGGTCAATAGTTTTGGCCAAAAATTCATTGCATCGATCAAAACATATTGCCTATATTGTAAATACTATTGTAATATTGAAAGTTCTTGTCCTTCCAATGGTTTTATTTATTTTATATGTATGTGAAGGCTTAAATGGATTATTGAAGCATTAATATTATTATTATTTTTTAAAAACCTCTTGGTGAAAACAACAAAAAAAGGTGAATTATTATGAGTTGTTTATGAATTCATTACAAATATTATTTTATTGAAAATGTATCATTTTGTTATAGAAAAAATTCTCTAAAAAATAATTTTTGACCAAAACATTCTATGACATTGGTTGTATTGATGCATAATAATGTTCATAACAATTTGTTCTTATATAGTTAACATACATGAAGTGGTTGGTGTTGAAAAATTGGATTTATAAATTTGCAAGGTTGGTCAATTTAGTTATATCAAGGAAGAAGTTGTTTCTTTTAAGAGTCTAAAATATCAAATTCATGATGAAAAATTATATTAAGCTCATAAAGATGAATATCTATGAAATAAATTATAATTCATGAAGCCATTTGAATAATTCACGTAGATTATCATCATCTAAAACTTTCACCATCTAAAAAAATACAATTTTCATAAATTATATAGTGAAACTTCACCGTCTAAAAACTATTATTTTCATAAATTCTATAATGAATATGCAATGGGTGGTAGGAGTTTTCATTCTTTCCCATGTTTTAGCTATTTGTTTAGTAGGACAACCAATGTTTGTAATGATGTTCATGAAAGGTTATAAAAAGATCATTCCAACAAAATAATGCATATGAAGTGTATTTTTTGAAGGAATTATAAAGAACCTGGGGAAGATATGAACAATGTTGGCACATTTTTTTCCCCATTTTTCACCTTGGTAAATTTTGTCATATGATAAATTCATTATTTTTTGTATAATTGATTGTTTTTATAATGAACAGGATCGATCCATGTGTACATAAATAAAGGGTAAATAGCAAGAAAATTAGATTAACTATGAGAAACATGGCGTAGATGTTTCTTTCCAACACTTTATTTAAAAATGATTCCATACAAAAAATAAGTGAGAGTTATCATAAAATATGGAAAACTTCATGTGCATTGATGTCATGATCAACAATAATGTCAATTAAAAGTTTTCTAAATTCATTCAAAGATGGTTCATGGAAACTTGAATTTTGTATAACTATTGTTAGTAGATGGTAATAACTTTTAGATCAATTCTATATTTCCAAAGAATGTTTATTTACTATATTTCAATACAACTTCACATGTAATAATAAGGTGGAATTTGACATTTTATCTCTAGATGGAAAGAATGGATAGAGTTGAGTATTCAATCTATCATTATTATAAGAATTTTTTTTGCTCCATTATTTTCAATGACTATAGAATATGTGTGATGTTATTCCCAAGGTGCTTTGTACAGATATTAAATATTCATTCCTTTTTTATTTTAAGAATATTTATTATATGCATTTGATATGTATTTTTGTAGATACTAAAATATTATATTTGGTACTTGACAATGACATTTTTGACACAAACTTACCACCATGACTTGAGCACACAAAAAAAGTCCTAATTTTTTATTCTCTCACCTTACATGCTATATTATGAGTTTGATCCTTTTATTATATTATTACACACCAACATGAACCTCATTGTATATTTCAAACTAGTTTAGCTTTTTGACTTCAACATATTTAATCATTCCTTTCAGTTCACATGTAGATAGATCTTACCAGATCTGGTTACTATTACCAATCAATACTGATTAGTTTTTTTCTATATTGACCCTCTCATATCAAGGGTTAATTTTTAAAATAAAACCTTTCCTTAGGGTTGGGAAATTTTCCTAGCATGTCAATGGCATGAAAAATTATCCAATTTTACTCACATATAAATAAATAAAGGTCTCATTCAAAATGGACTTGGTACTTATGTGATACACATATATATGCTAATAAACATTGAGAATATCAACCTTATTCTTCTCAAATTTAAAATCACTCACTAGGAATGGTCACAATCCAAGTTTGAATCATACAAAATTCAATTCAAAGTAAACATTGTCAAGTATTAAATACAAATAATTAGTTACATACATGAAATAAATGAGCAAAATTTCACAATGACACTAGGTGAGAGAACTACATATGCCTTAATTTTCTTCCTTAGAGTATTGGATATAATAAACCATCAATCATAAAATGAGGATGATTGGGGTTAGTTTAATGTATTTTGTTTTCTTAGATTTCATAGGTTTATATACCTCACAAGTACACCCAAGGTTTCAACATTAAGGAGGTTTATTTATAGAGTTGTGCACATCATTAGGTTTTGGCATCACATATATAAAGCTTAAAACTATAGGAGGAGGTGACCATATTATCATAGTCCCTCATTTCCACATAGTTCATTACCCACCAACACATGTCAATATCAAAATAAGATACTAACCTAAATCTAATGGAGTTGACCCTATGCAAATAAAAACATAGTTCTTGAACTGAACAAATCACAATCCTTCTTTGGTTTTATTTCTACTTGCATAAGCTAATCATAGTCAAATAGTCAACAAAAAAGCTAAGTACTCATCCTTTTATTGTAGTTACTATATTTATTATATGCCATTAATAAAATAATTGCAATATTATTCAATATTTTACATTTAGTTGTATGCTTGAATGACATATTTATCAATCTAAATTATTCAACTAGTTTCTATCCTATTAGGTTTATAAAACTAAATTTAGTTAAAACATATTGGTGAACTAGTACACATATTGAGACATGCCAAAACATTAGGTATTCATTATGATTTCATACTTATAGGGTTTGATATTTCATCCTTAGGGTTTTATTTTTAGACCTATTTTCTATTTATTCCCCTAATAATACAATTATCATTACCATAATAAACAAACAATTTTGATTAATAGAAGGAAATAAGTTATGCTTTACGTATTGTTTTGCATGAATAATATATATTTTTTGGATTGGGTATATCATTAAATTTCAAGGTATCATAATCACATATTATTATGATAGTGATAACAAAGATACCAACATGTAAAATATGATCCATGGTCAAATATGCAAGATAAACTTCAATCTTTTAGAGGAATTTTTATCTCACACTTTATTCAACCTATTTAAGTTGGATAAGATTGAGATGATTCATATATAATGAAAAATAAAAAAACAAGAATTCATATTTAGTCACAAGCTTATGGGGGGAAGGAAAGGCAACAATGACATATCATGAGTAGATTTAAAATAAAAATAATAATTTTAATACTATTTCACACTAGCTACAGGTGACACTTAAATAAACATGACTAGTTAGATAAAGAGGAAATCATACATTTTAGAAAATAATGTGTAAATGATAGATAACAAGGCTCCAACTTCATTGCAAGTAATAATTTTTCAATATAAACCAACAATAATATTGTAAATACTAATTGATCATAATCTCATACCATCTATTCAACATTGAGTTGTGGGACATCTTTCACATCAATAAGGCAAATAATATTTTTATTATCATAAAATCACAAGACATCATTGAGATGCATTATAAAATCAAGATATATATATTATGATAGGAATGAAACTCCCCAAAGCTCTGACACAACTTGTTAGATTTAAGAGCACACATGATTACCATTGTATAAGCAATTAAACATGTAGAAATACCAGAAGAACAAATAACTATCAATGAGAAAACACACAGAATATGAGAGGCAATATACAATTATATTCAACTCATTACAAAGGAATCTACAACAAAGAGGTGGGACTCTTTCTTCCACTTCGTGGGCTTACAGTAAACTTCCCTCCAGATTAATCTTCTCTCATAGGTCACAACACACAACTAACACAAGCTGTTGTTCACCTCATTGCACATCTGTACAATTGAGTACACAATCGTACTCCAAGTAGATCTCTCCATGATCCTGCTGATGTATTGCTGTCACCTTGGACCCTGGCCAACCGCTGATCTCTATCTGACCCTCGCATACACACATCCCTGCATATCAAACCTGATCTTACTTAAACACACATGGGGAATCCTACTTGATTCCACCATGGGAAGAACTCTCCAAGCTTCACATAGCTCTTCTCCAAATTCTCCACTTAACAATACAACCCATGAGTCTATTATATAGATCTCATGCATACACTAAAATTAGACGGGCGGCTCAAAGACTCGAACTAGTCTTCAACATGCAAACTCTGCGTTCACTTAACTGACTATTCGTCAACAGCAGTTTTGACTGCCACAGGCGACCGACGTCGGTCCCTGCCCTCCTGGAGGTGACCGACGCTGACCGATCTTCTGCCGATGCCAGTTTCTCTTCTGCGTCCCCTGACCGACGTCGGTGTGGCCTACCGACGCCGGCGACTGCATATGCTAGAAACCCTCCTGTTTGCCTTAAGGTGTAGCATTTAGCTCCACACCCTAACAATCTCCCACTTGGAGATAAATCACTACACCTGTACCCAAAACCAGTACTCTGTCCAATCTGCATCCTAGCTTGTATTCCTCTTCAAGCTCCCACTTGAAGACAACCCACCACACTCCTTGTGGTGCTAACCCTGTGCCTGAATTTCTTCATTCTCATTGTACCATCTTCTGCCTTGCTATACTCCCACTCAAATAGCAACCCCTATGAGTAACCTGTAATCAACAACACTTAACAAATCTGAACCCCTGTTAGTCAAGCTCGCTCTGAGAACGTCCAACCTCGCTCTGATACCAATTGATAGGATCGAAACTCCCCAAAGCTCTGACACAACTTGTCAGATTTAAGAGCACACATGATTACCATTGTATAAGCAATTAAACATGCGGAAATACCAGAAGAACAAATAACTATCAATGAGAAAACACATAGAATATGAGAGGCAATATACAATTATATTCAACTCATTACAAAGGAATCTACAACAAAGAGGTGGGACTCTTTCTTCCACTTCATGGGCTTACAGTAAACTTCCCTCCAGAGTAATCTTCTCTCATAGGTCACAACACACAGCTAACACAAGCTGTTGTTCACCTCATTGCACATCTATATAATCGAGTACACAACCGTACTCCAAGTAGATCTCTCCATGATCCTGCTGATGTATTGCTGTCACCTTGGACCCTAGCCAACCGCCAATCTCTATCTGACCCTCGCATACACACATCCCTGCATATCAAACCTGATCTTACTTAAACACACATGGGGAATCCTACTTGATTCCACCATGGGAAGAACTCTCCAAGCTTCACATAGCTCTTCTCCAAATTCTCCACTTAACAATACAGCCCATGAGTCTATTATATAGATCTCATGCATACACTAAAATTAGACAGGCGGATCAAAGACTCGAACTGGTCTTCAACATGCAAACTCCGCGTTCACTTAACTGACTGTTCGTCAACAGCAGTTCTAACTGCCACAGGCGACCGACGTCGGTCCCTGCCCTCCTGGAGGTGACCGACGCCGGACAATCTTCTACCGATGCCGGTTTCCCTTCTGCGTCCCCTGACCGACGTCGGTGTGGCCTGCCGACGCCGGCGACTGCATACGCTAGAAACCCTCCTGTTTTCCTTAAGGTGTAGCATTTAGCTCCACACCCTAACATATTATAAAACACAATAAATTATATTTATAAATATATATATATATATATATATATATATATATATATATATATATATATATACACACACACACACACACTACTAAGGATCTAGTGTAATCAACAATTATGATTTTGACAATATGGTAAATATAGAAAATTGCTATTTTTTGAAAATGCTAATACGAAATATATTTATCTTGTACACATATTTATGTTGACTGTTATAATTAATTGAAAGTGGAAATCACTAAGAGGGGTGGTTATTATGTTCATAATTACAAATTATTTCTAGATATAGTGTAAGTGGATGGAAACATAGTACACTCAAGTCCATTGATTTTGGACTTGTGTTAATTGACTTTAGTTACTAAAAGATGATAAAAGGCAAAGAAATAATAATTTTGAATGATATATTATAGGTAAAAGTAGAGAATATTCATGAATGTGTCTACTATAAGTGGACAAAATCATAGTATATTCAAGTTCATTGATTATGGACATTTCCCTATATATTTTGATGCCAAATTGATTATTTCACATCTTTTGCATCCATTAATTAATGACCATGGACATATTTTTATACCTACAATATTGCATATCTATGATGATAAAACTCTAGTTTTTTTAACATAAACCAAATTGGAACCAAATGAGGGAGGTGTCAGGTGAAAGTGATTGGGTTGGAGTGACCTTGGCCAATCCTCAATGAATGATCAAGTACTAAAATGCATTTCCAATACTCTAAAGAAGGATCAAACTCAAAAATAGTTCTCTTACTTATGCGTATATGTGAAATTTTGAATGCAAGTTTAAATTTTCTTTATTTTATTTTACACTTGGCACAAACAAGAAGATGATAATTTATCTTTGAATATTACTTCAGTAGACCTATAGATAAAAATGAAAATATTTTCATAGATTTATAGAGTGAGGAAAACCATCTTTTATGCCTTAGAGGAACCTTATATTTATAGATAATTTGATTTTGAATTTGGGGCCTATGGGTGCACAAAATATGACTTAAGATAAGACCCAATTAAAAAATAAGAATTAAATGAAAAATGACTTGAAATAAGTTTTAAATTTTAAACTTTGGACAAGTTTGGGCTAAATAGACAAAGCCATAGGCTAGTCCCATTTAGATAGGGAAAGATCTCCCATTGGTAGAGCATATCTCCATGTAGGGTGTTAAATACCAACAAGAAATATCTTTGATAAATTATGTTCTCAATATGCCCCCTCTCTATATAGTTGCACTCACCCCTATCTATATATAGCACTCAACTAAGAGTTATCCTCAGGAGTATTCTATATATAGCCACATACTTGTCTAGAATGATAGAGGACTAGAACTAGGGATCCCCATGACACAATGGAAAAATAAATGACTAATAGATAAGCTCATTGACTAGAATAGAGAAAGAATCAAGTAAAATATGCTAATATATATTCTATTTATTTTCAATATACCATATGTACAAAGCTTTTATAAATGACACAAAGAATAGGATCGTACCAAATTTTAGGTGTCTACATTCCTTTCCCCCTTATTATAATAATGAAATTTATAAAGTAAAATAAAGAATGAAACCTGTGTACGTAGACACACTTTGTCTTATAGCTTGCATTTTTTTATTATGTTAAATACTTGATAACAAAATCTACAATAACAGATGTAGTAGTTAATGTCCATATATGAAATCTAAAATCCTTAATTAAATTTTTTATAAAGGTAGACAACAAGAAAATATTAGACCTATATGTATGGTGTATTATGTTATCTATGGAGGATAATCATGTTCTAATGAGTGGAGAGGGGATGCTTTAAGTCCTATTCATTTCTTATCCAAGGAAATTGATAGTCACTCCAGTGGTAGAGGGAGAGTAATTATGTCATCAGGGGTTACTATACTACTATATTTGTTGGAATAGGAGATTGGAGAAGATATACCACCTTGATTAGGTGTTTGGATAATGTAGTTGATTATGTTAAATTATTTGAAGAGTTGATAGAGATAAATTCTAAACTTTTGGATGTAACCAATAAATCCCATGAGTTGGAAATATATATTAGATTGACTCTTAAAAATGACCATAAGCACTCCATGTACTAATCCCAAAAATTATGGAACCATGAAGGGTTCACTAGAATATATTCCAATTCCATTAGGTGTCACTAGAATCAAATGTACATCACCCAAAATATAAAAATTAGAACCACACAATGTGTTTATATAATAAATGCCAAGGTTTTTGATAATCACCAAACCTCAATGTAGATTACTAGCGCCTATCAAATCTGTAGATGGATCTAGATTATATTTTGCATGTTCAAAAGAGAATAGTTAATATTCATTCCCTCATCATGATTGTATTTCTCATTGATTTTAATTTAATTGAATATTTACCTTTTGAATTATATATTGATTTCCTTGAACCTTGAAAATTTGAATTTTGGAACTTTGCATTTTGTCACTTTTAATAAGCATGAGCATGAATCCTATTGATTTTTCATGTGAATTAAATAGAATGATATGCATTTATATGATAATTTTAAATTATGTTTTCAACTTTAAATATTTATCTTGTATCTATCTTTACATATACCCATACATATGCATTTGAGTGTGGAAGAGTTTATACTTTTAATTTTTTGTAAAGTGAATACATATACCTGTCATATACCCCCAACATCTATATCATTGTTCCAATGCCAATATCTATCATGTGATTTATTTTTTAATTAATTTAAAACTTTTAAAATAATTATGATCTATTATAAAATATGATTTCACATTATTTGCATATGTGTATTATATTCTTGACTTGATTTGGAGGGCACTTGTATTTTATGTACCCCAGTATTCGTGTAACTATGTAAAATGTACAACTAGATTTAACCATTCTAAATATTACATAGTATGTTGATAAGTGTTCTATGATAATCCTAATGGATTCCCCATTTCAATTTGAGGAATGACATAACTGAGTGTGTCATAACAAAAGTATAAGTTGTATGTTTTGCAATACCTTTTGATTAACTGTCAATTGACTCTTTGATTTTTTTTGGTATTACAACTTTGATCATTATACCATGGTGATTATTGTCTTTAGAACATTTTTTGAAGATTATGTATACTATTATATTTATCAATGAAAAATCATAAAAATTCATCATTTTTAAAAGGTTGATTGATGTAATTAAAATAGTAGCATGTAGAATATCATATTTCATGTGTTAGGGTGTAAATTATGGGGAGTTATTTTGATATGTATTTCTTAAGACATTTTTCAAACATGTTTTGGAGAATTAATTAGAAAGGTTTTAAATTTTTTAAAAAATAAAAAGTTAAATCATATAAGTAAGTTTATTGAAAAATAATTTGAATGTCATTTTCACATTTAGACTTCATAATTTTGAGATCTGATAGAGAAAATATGTCACAAATGAGATTTATAAGGTTAAAACCATTCGAACAAGGTGGGACTAGTTTTAAATTCAAAGATGTATTTCCCTTTGTAAGTCAAAAAACTCAATTTTTTACCAGTCATTTCTATTCTAGGCTGGTCCATTTTAGACTATGTTTGAGTTTTCTTTGAGAAGTACAGACTTATATGGTTAGTCATGGACCTATCTAGTTTTCACCAAAACTCCCTATGAAGAGTTTTGAGTGACTAAAGTATTCTCCATAGAAAATTTATTATTTAAAAATATTTTATGATTTAGTTTTGTTCATCAAACTTGTATTTGAAATTAATAATTTTTTTTTGTGAACTTGTGACTTTAGGGGGATATGTGATCTATAGAGTTCTATCATGGCCACATGATGGAGACAAGTTGATCTTTTCTATTGACTGGTGATGAGAGTACCACACCTTTAATTGAATAATGATAATAGATATACACTATATGCCATTGGTCTCAATAATTTTAGGAAGTTAACATTTATTCCATATGATATGAATATGATGAATACCTTGGTTGAGCAATGGCACTTAGGCACTCATACTTTTTTTCTCTTGACAAGTGATGTAGGAGCATCAAGCAAGAAAACACTATTTTTGAGTTGTAAAAAAGATGTCAAAATTGGTCAAAATTTCATGTCAAGGTGTGTGAATTTAATTACGATGTCCATTTATGTCCTTCAAGTCCATTTGAAGCCATATTTTATTTTAAATTAGTCTCTAGGTGTTTTCCCTTTAAAATAGGGAATTTAAAACTTCATTTGTTTGAATGGAGTCTAGGAAGGTTAAATGCATGCAAGGAGAGAACATATGATTAAATAGGAATTAAGGAGTATAATGAGGTCATATAAAGAGTAATTAAAATTCATATATGTTAAATCATAAAGTGTAAGTCATGTTTTTTTATGCTCGCCCTCACCCATGCATTGGATTGACAAGAAAGGGGTAGTTTTTGTAACTAATTTGATAACCAATGTTGAAGTTGGTGAAAATAGATATTGGTACTTGAATTTTAGGGAGAGAATAGGGTGAGATAGGTGAGAAGAGGAAGGGATAACTCTCCAATAATAGAGATAAATATTAGAGAATGGGGAGAATGTTTAAATCCTCGTGATGGAGGACAAGTCCAGCTTTGGATTAAAATTGTAACAGTGTTTCTTCCCAATGATAAAAGGAAACTTTGTGATTATATATTTGTTTACCAATTTTTATCCACAGGCCAAAATTGTTCACCTTCTTTCTTCGCTATTCGAAGATAGTTGTTTCAGGGTGCACAAGTTCATGTCAGTATTTCTCTACTTGGTTCAGGCCAAAAGTTTCATCGCTCAATTCAAAGTATCTCAATGCATATGTGTTGAACCTTCATACCATTGAACTGTTGAACCAATTTTTTGGTTCAACGGACAAGGTTCAATGTACTTGGTTCAATGGCCTAAGTTCAACAAAAGGTTCAATGGAAAGGCTCATCAACGCGCTTGATTGAAACGTTGAACCTATCCTTGGTTCAACGGATTTGGTTCAAAGGGATGCCCTTTGGCTGAAGGGGACCTTCAAGTCTAAAGTGCCCTTTCACAGGGCAGATACTTCAACAATTTCAAGGAATTCGGGCTGGCGCTTCACAGAAAAGGGAACCCTGACAAATGTTCAAAGCTCAGGTCCAAATTTAAAGTCTTGATCAAAATTGACTAAGTCCATATTCCTTCAGACTTTTTGTCTGAAGGAATTCCTTCAGAAAAATGTCTGAAGGAATTCAGACCATTTCAAATGCTAAGTCAAAAGCCTCGACAGAATTTCCATGGACTTTTTGTCCGTAGACAAAAGTCCACGGAAATATAAAGCAGAAAGCCACAGTCAATAGACCTGGGGAAATTGACCCAGGAAAATTGTCCACGGACAATTTGTTCGCAGGGAGCCCAAGGAGAAGTCTGAAGGTCCAACGACACTGCAAAGAGACCCGTTGAAGGACCCCGAACGGCAAGTGCCCTTGCGGGGGACTTCCGGCCAAGTACAAAGGGGCATTTTAAAGGACTCAGAGGGTCACCATCCCTCTGGGAGAATGCGAAGGGTAGTTTCAAAGGAAAAAGGGGTGCCCACAAGGAAAATACAAAGCAAAGGCCGACAAGAGATATGATATGATGCCACGTGTACCTGACGATGTCTCAGGAACCATCAAGTTTAACAAGATGAAAGAACTATTAGTATTCAAAGACATGACGGCCGTAGAGATGTCAAATTTAGAGAAACAGAATAACTGTTTGTTTTCAAATGAAGGAAGCGATGGCCATGGAAAGGAGCTCAAAATGCAGTGACTTACCAAGATGTTCGCCCTAGGGGGCCGAACGAGCCAGATGGGACAAATGGACAAAGTGACAAGCAAGGAATGAGTGTGCAGTTGTCCAACTGGCGCTAATTGAAGAAGCGACTTGGGCAGGTGAAATAGTGCTAGTGAATTGATCATTTGGGATGCAAGTGGCTGGTAAAGCAATTGGTTTTCTCTATTTTTCATTAAATGAGAAGGCAAATCACGTATTAACCTGGACAAAGGCAGATTTCTAGGGGACAAAGCACATAGTTCATTAATGATTTTGAGCGACTGTTTCCTTTCATGAATAGACGCAATAGGCCACTTGTAACCAATGAGTGCCAAATGGGCCTCTTGACTTCTCGTATATATTGCAAACTTGTTCATTTGTAATCATCTTTTCACAATTTTACAAGGCGTAGCCCTGCTAAAATTTCTACCTGAATCTATAAACACAATTTTACCTCTTCTTGGATAGATATTTTGTGTATGTCCTGAGTGTTGATTTGTGTTTAGTCATTGTCTTTGATGCTCTCACAGGTTCAACACCAACACACCAGCTATCTACAAGGCGCCATCTATAGCTGATAGGAGAAGAGTTCTATTTTGGAGTGCAGAACAGAGGGGATCATCTACAGAGTGCTTCTTACAACACCTTTGGTGAACCACCCTTTTTTATCTTTAATTTTTACCTCCCTGTCAAGTTTGTAGATTGTTTTTATTTTGTCAAGGGTGAAGCGTATAAGTGTGTTTATCTAATTTTGAGAGTGGGTGCGAGAAGGTCATCTTGTTTTGGTGTATCACCTCCTTAGAGTAGTTTGTTTTCCTGTATTTTCTTCCCTTTTCATCCCCCCAAGTTTATATAGCTGTATATATATCTATACCTATATGTATTCACACTTGCTGAAACAAACATGATACATCAGAGGGAGATATCCTTTATCTAGAGACTCTCGTGTCCAACTTCACCATCCCACAGGTGAGAGAGGAGTTTCCATGTTGTGAGGAGAAGGTAGGAGCTTGTTTTCCTACCACTGGGTGTATCTTTCCTACGTCAACAATTCTTGTATGCCCGGTGGGACACACAGTTTGTTAACTCAGTGAAGTTTAGGATTGATGTTGGTTCTGATACAGCCAATTAAAGCTTCAGCATCTGGTGACTCCACTAGTAAGAGCTTTAGTTTTATATTTTCAAAACTAGTTTCTTAATCTTTTATGCCTAAATTCACCACAAGGTCAGCTTCAAGAGGGGTCCCTTTTGATTTTGTTGAGTTGCCTTTAAACTCTGCTAAAAGACTACGATTTGAGAGGACCCATCCGTATCCAACAATCAATCCTCCTGGGCCTGTTATAAGAATCACAGTTGCAGTAGAACCTCAGTTATAGCTAATCGTAGCCATGGCATTGCCTTTTGTGGCTTTTCGTGGTGAGAGTCCCCTGAATCTCCCACGCTATGATCCAATTCTAGGAATAGCTCTCAAGAATGTACCCTCTTTTGATGGAGTGGGACCTATTACAACCATTAAGCATATTAGGAATATTGCCAACCTTTGTAATATTCACAATATAATAGAAGAAAACATTGCCATCAGACTGCTAGCTTTGTCTCTGAAAGGCAAAGCTCTTGACTGGTACGACACCTTGCCTGTGAATTCAATACATTTCTGGAATGAATTGGGAACTCAATTGACAAATCATTTTGGGGAAAAGAGTGATGGTCTCTTGCTTGCTGAGCAGCTGACGACCATAAAAAGAGCTCCACACGAGTATATGCAGGACTTCAACACACATTTTCAAAAGACTTGGGATAGAATTCCCATCCTGGTAAGGTCGACTCCCAGCTATGCTTTCTTGTACTATTTAAAGGTGTTAAATAGTGATATTGCTGTGATGATCCAATCCATGGGAGGACATATACTACCAGCTGATTATAACATTGCCATAGCAGCCAAAAATTGCTTGGTTCAAGCCGAGAAAATCGCCCCTAGGCCTCACATGCCACTTTTCCCAAAATTGTTGCCCCCAATTCAAACTGTTGCTCCCACAATTGCTCCCCTACCTAGCATTGATAAGCCAGCTGCTATTCCGTCAAATGAGCTTCATGAGGTTAAAAGCCTGTTGCAAATATGTCAAACAAACTTGTTGCCCTTAAAAGGCAGCAAGCTCAAAGCAATAGGCTGAACCAAGGATATCAACAATACGGTCAAGCCCCTAGACCCCCCTTTTAAAATTATAACCAAGGTCAAGGGCAACTCACTACAACCAGGCCTTTTCAAAATTACAACACCAGTCCCTCATCATCTAAGGCCATGGTGCCTATTCAAAATAATTTAGTGCAAGAGCAGCCAAGCTGTTCGACCATGGGATATGGTCAAGAACAGGCCATTTACACAAATGAGATGATGAACTATTTTCAGAATGCAGACAACCAAACAGCTGCTCAATCTCAGGCCTTTGAGTTTTCAATGCAACCCAGCATAAGTGGCAATCAGGCTCAGCCTGATTCTACCCTGATGAATCATTTGGAAGGGGAATTTTATGTAGTGAATTATGTGGGCGCTACAGATAGTCAGGCTGATTGTGTTACAGCCAACACGAGGTTTAAGAGAAGGGCAATGGGAGAAGCCCAAGCGGCAACATCACCTCCTCCATCACACTCTAATTCAAAGGTCCCAAATTTTAGGTAGCCATCTATACCTTCAGCGCCTCAACCTGCAGCTCAGCTTGAAATCAACCCCAAGGAAAGCTTAAGGCGTGGCAGTCCTCAAATCAATATAGTGGATCAGATGAAGAAGCTAAATATGAATATCTATTTATGGAATTCATTATCTCTTCTAGGCCAGAAGGACGTGTTGAGAAAGGAATTGCATGAGCTAGATTGTAGAAATGTCCCGGCAAGCACTGATAATGTCTTGATGACAAATGGGCAGCCTTCCACTTCAGGACAGGTAAAGAAAGAAGAGAAAACTCCCCCTTTCTATGTATCCTTGGTTATAGGGGATTTCTTGGTACATAATTACATAATTGACAGTGGGGCTAGCACCTCAGTAATGCCCAAGTGCATTGCTGATAAGATGGGATTGAAGTATGAAGAAATGAACAAAGGAGTCCTATAGCTAGACGGGACACCTGAAAAAATAGTTTGGATTGTGAAGGGTTTAGGCTTGACATTGCATGCTTTCCCAACCTTCTCAATTTCCCATGATATAGTGATAGCGGATGTTCCTCCATATTTCGCAATTTGCTTGTCTAGGGACTTCACATAAAAGATAGGTGGTTATCTAGCAGTGAATTGGTCATATTTGGTTTTCAGAACCAAGTATGGGACCAAGGTGAAAATTGAGTCTGAGCCACTTTACAAGGACCACCTAGAACCATATTCGCCCAAGGCAACAAATGTTAGTTACACCATCATTGGCCCAAAAGAGGCTTAGACAGATCAATCTCCGTCCTCTGCTCTTGAAGGAGTCGCAAACTTACTCTTGGATGAGTGGGGAAATGATAACTTCAAACATGACCCATACAAATTCATAGAGGAGGCAGACCTTGGAGTCTATTGTATGTATGAAGAGGGTGCCTTCATGCCAAATTTAATGAAGGAAAGCAAAGAAGACCTTGGCCTGTGGCAACTATATTTTGACGGCTCCAAAAGTAAAATAGGCACTGGTGGTGGGGCGATGTTGGTTTCCCCTTCGAAGGAAACGTAATTTTCAGCTTTCCATTTCCAATTCTCTTGCATGAATAATGTTGCAGAATATGAGTCTTTGATCCATGGCCTTGAATGGGCAAGAAAAAGAGGGATTAAGGAGTTGCAAGTCTTGGGAGACAATGAGATGATTGTAAATCAAGTGAGAGGCCTGAATCTGACAAAGAACTCCTTGTTGAAGTCTTACAAGCATAGAGTTTGGGACTTGGTGGAGGATTTCCTTGCTTTTAATATCACCTCCATTCCCAGAGAATAGAACAGACAGGCTGACATCAATTGGCACTCAGTTGATGTTTCAAGGGAAATAATCTGAGATTGTGGTTTGTGCCACTTGAAAGTGGTGGTTCAGCCTTCAATCCCAGACAATGTTGTAAATTAGCAGGTCTTCAAAAGTGACCAGCAGATAGCTTTCTTCCTACAAGAAGAAGCTGAGTTCTCAACACACAACCAGGCAAAATTGTAGCAGCAATATGGCAATCAGATTGTTTAATTGAAGAACAATAAACTCCCTAAAGGTCTAGTCACACTTGAAAGCATTTTCAACGGAGATGACCAGTTAAGAAATGGCAAGGCCTGCATCACAACCAAAGAGGATAATTACGAAAGGGTCAAAATTTTCAAAGACAAGCTGCTTGCGCTTGGAAAGATCTGTACATTTCAAGAAAGGTGAGCTTTCATTCTACTGTGTCAAGAATTCTTCGATGTCTTTGCTTGGGATTACAGTGACTTGAAGGGCTTTGACCCAAGGCTTGCCTAGCACACCATTGAGTTAGAATAAGGTGCCAGACCAGTCACACAAAAGCAAAGGCCTGTCAATCCTACAATTGAGCCCCTCATGCAGAGGGCATTAGCCAAATTGATTGAGTCTGGAATTATATTTCTAATCAAGCATTCCTCATGGCTGACCAACCTTGTTCCTTTTAGAAAGAATAATGGGGAGATCAAGATGTGTGTTGACTTTAGAAACCTTAATAAAGTCTCTTTAAAAGATCATTATCCCCTTCCAAGCATGGAGTGGATCCTCCAGAAGGTAATTGGTAGTGAGCATTTCTCCCTCCTAGATGGTTATTCAGGGTATAATCAGATTTTAGTGTAAGGCTGTGACCAGCACAAAACAACCTTCACTACTAAATGGGGAATGTTTGCCTACAAGAAGATGCCTTTTGGGTTATCCAATGCTGGTGCTACCTTTCAGCGAGCCATGGACATGGATTTTGATGGCTTAATAAATAAAAACGTGCTGGTGTACCTCGATGATGTAAGGGTATTCTACAAGAAAGTGAGCCAACACATAGAACACCTCAGGCAGATTTTTGAAAGGTGCAGGGAATTTGGCATCTCTCTTAATCCAAAGAAGTGTGTGTTCACTATTCATGAGGGGAAACTCCTTGGCCACATTGTGTCCAAAGAGGGTTTGTCTATTGACCCTGAGAGAGTTCACTCTATCCTGGAGATGTCCCTACCAAAGCACAAGAAAAGTCTGTAGAGTTTCTTTGGCGGGATCAATTTCATTCAGAGATTCATTCTTAATTTTGCAGAGATAGTCAAGCCACTCACCCCTATGCTAAAAAAGGGTGGGGATTTCAAATGGATCGCTGAAAGGAAAGACAACTTTGAGGCCATCAAGTAGGCCATAACCCGGGCTCCCACTTTGATCAGCACAGACTTCAGCAAGGACTTCAACCTCTATACTTTTAGCAATGAGGAGGTGATATCCACCATGCTTACCCAAGCTAACGGTGATGACCTCAAGCAACCACTTGCTTTCTTTAGCCAAGGGTTAGAGGAATTCAAAGTTAGGTACACGTATGTTGAAAAGTATGTCCTGGTAGTAGTGCGAAGCCTGAAGAAATTCAGGCATATGTTGTCTAACAGCAGGATTCACCTTATGGTCCCACATCCTGGCGTCAAGTATTTCTTGACCAATCGAGATTTGAATGAGAAAAGGGTAGGGTGGATCACCAAAGTGATGGAGTATGACATAGACATTAAGATCACCAAGATGGTGAGGGGAAGAGGCCTGTGCAAACAGCTGGTTGCAGACTTAAAGCAAGAGAAGAAAGACAGCTTGTTAATCCATGATGCAGCCACTGCAAAAGAACCATCTGTCATAAAGGATTGGACGCTGGACATGAGGCATTTCCTTCTCACGGGTGAGTGTCCATAGGGTCTTGATAAGACCAAAAGAAGGTATTTTAAACTCCAGTCCCTTCCTTATGTTTTGGTTGATTAAATATTGTTTAGGAGGGATTGCTCTGGGGTCCTCCTAAGGTGCATTGACCCAAATTAGGCTGATAAGATATTAGCTAAGTTCCATGATGGGCCAGCAAGTGGTCATTTCACCCCTAGAGCTACGGTAGCAAGGATAATGAGAGCTGGCTATTTCTAGCCTACTCTTTTCAAGGACACCCATGCCTAGGTAAGAAACTGCCAGAAGTGTGCACTTTTTGACAAAAAATAGTGATTGGCTACCATGCCTCTATAGCCCATTCAAGTTGATCAAAAATTCATGCAGTGGGGCCTGGACTTCATAGGGATGATCAATCCTCCCTCCAGTGCTAGGCACAAATGGGTCCTGACTGCTACGGATTATTTCACAAGGTGGGTGGAGGCCGTTGCTCTGAAAGATGTGAATGAAAGTGCAGTCTTGGAGTTCTATGAGGACCTGATAACAAGATTTGGGGTCCCAGCCACCATAATCTCAGATAACACCTTGGCTTTTTTGGGAACCAAAACTAGTG
The DNA here is from genome assembly GCA_037957365.1 of Torreya grandis. Taxonomy (NCBI): domain Eukaryota; kingdom Viridiplantae; phylum Streptophyta; class Pinopsida; order Cupressales; family Taxaceae; genus Torreya; species Torreya grandis. Next base: position 67,939 of record JARHVA010010804.1, read on the forward strand.
AATGGGCGCTGAAGTATGGCATATATCTTAGCACTTCATCAAATTATTATCTGCAGGGGAATGGGCTGGCTGAGTCCACCAACAAAAATCTAATCAGAATCATAAAGAGGACCTTGGAGGACAATCAAAGAACTTGGCATGCCAAGCTAAAGACAGCTCTATGGGCCGACAGAATTACTCCAAAAAGAGCAATCAAAAATTCTCCATATACACTTGTGTATGGAAGGGAAGCTAGGATTCCCATCTCATTTGAATTGCTAGCATTGGATCTCTCCCACCAATTGCAATTTGAAGAAGGAAATGGCCTGGAGGTCAGGTTGTGTGAGCTAATGGAACTCCAAGAGGTAAGGGATTGGGCTATGGCTTCCATGATTAGTCGCCAACAGCAAGTAAAAAGACATTTTGACAAGAAATCTTTATCAAGAGATTTCTCTGAAGGAGACATTGTCCTAAAATGGGATGAAGATCGAGCTAAGCCCAGAAAACATGCAAAATTTGATGCCCTATGGAGCGGTCCTTACATGATCACTCAGTGCAAGCAGCATAATGTGTTCCAACTTTCCAAGTTGGACGGTGAAGAACTGTGTATCCCAGTTAATGGGATACATTTGAAGCATTGTCACTGATTTTTGGGTTAGCTTGTACATATTTTCCCTTGTTTTCTTCCTATTTTCCCTAAGTGTTATTGCACAAGTAGTAGTTTTCTTAGTCTTGTGTGTGCTTTCTTTTCCTTGGTGGTAGATCTGCGTGACTAGTTCTAAGTTTTAGCGGAGCTGTTGCTGGTTCTTAAGGTTACTATCTAGCTCCATGCCCAATGGATTTTCAAGGCAGCTGGATTCTAAGCATGGCAGGCATGCTTCCCCTTTGAGTCACCATTTGTTGACCAATTTTTATCCATAAGCCAAAATTGTTCACCTTCTTTCTTCGCTATTCGAAGACAATTGTTTCAGGGTGCACAAGTTCATGTCAGTATTTCTCTGCTTGGTTCAAGCCAAAAGTTTCATCGCTCAGTTCAAAGTATCTCAATGCATATGTGTTGAACCTTCGTACCATTGAACCGTTGAACCAATTTTTTGGTTCAACGGACAAGTTTCAACGTACTTGGTTCAACGGCCTAAGTTCAACAAAAGGTTCAATGGAAAGGCTCATTAGCGTGCTTGATTGAACCGTTGAACCTATCCTTGGTTCAACGGACTTGGTTCAAATGGATGCCATTTGGCTGAAGGGGACCTTCAAGTCTAAAGTGCCCTTTTGGAGGGTCGATACTTCAACAATTTCAAGGAATTCGGGCCGGCGCTTCATAGAAAATGGGACCCCAACAAATGTTCAAAGCTCAGGTCCAAAGTTCAAGTCTTGATTAAAATCGACTAAGTCCAAATTCCTTCAGACTTTTTGTCTGAAGGAATTCCTTCAGACAAAAAGTCTGAAGGAATTCAGACCGTTTCAAATGCTAAGTCAAAAGCCCCGGTGGAATTTCCATGGAATTTTTGTCCGCGAGAAATTGTCTGCAGACAAAAGTCTATGGAAATACAAAGCAAAAAGCCACACTCAATAGCCCCAGGGAAATTGACTCAGGAAAATTGTCCATAGACAATTTGTCCGTGGGGAGCCCAGGGAGAAGTCCGAAGGTCCAATGACCCTGCAAAGAGAACCGCCGAAGGACCCCGTAGGGAAGGTGCCCTTGCGGGGGACTTCCGGCCAAGTGCAAAGGGGCATTTCAAAGGACCCGGAGGGTCATCATCCCTCTGGGAGAATGTGAAGGGTAGTTTCAAAGGCAAAAGGAGTGTCTATAGGGAAAATACAAAGCAAAGGCTGACAAGAGATCCGATATGATGCCACGTATACCTAACGACATCTCGGGAACCATCAAGTTTAACAGGATGAAAGAACCATTGGTATTCAAAGACATGACAACCGTAGAGACATCAAATTTAGTGAAACAGAATAACCATTTGTTTTCTAATGAAGGAAGCGATGGCCATGGAAAGGAGCTCAAAATGTAGCGACCCACCAAGATGTTCGCCCCAAGGGGCCGAACGAGCTAGATGGGGCAAATGGACAAAGCGACAAGCAAGGAATGAGTGTGCAGTTGTCCAACTGGCACTAATTGAAGAAGTGACTTGGGCAGGTGAAATAGTGCCAGTGAATTGATCATTTGGGATGCAAGTGGCTGGTAAAGCAACCGGTTTTCTCTATTTTTCATTAAACGGGAAGGCAAATCACGTATTAACCTAGACAAAGGCAAATTTCAAGGGGACAAAGCGCACAGTTCATTAATGATTTTGAGTGACTTGTTTCCTTTCATGAATAGATGCAATAGGCCACTTGTAACCAATGAGCGCCAAATGGGCCTCTTGGCTTCTCGTATATATTGAGAACTTGTTCATTTGTAATCATCTTTTCACAATTTTATAAGGCTCAGCCTTGCTAAAATTTCTACCTGAATCTATACAAATAGTTTTACCTCTTCTTGGATAGATATTTTGTGTATGTCCTAAGTGTTGATTTGTGTTCAGTCATTGTCTTTAATGCTCTCACAGGTTCAACACCAACACACTAGATATATACAAGGTGCCATCTACAGCTGATAGGAGAAGAGTTCTATTTTGGAGTACAGAACAGAGGGGATCATCTACATAGTGCTTCTTACAACACCTTTGGTGAACCTCCCTTTTGTATCTTTCATTTTTACCTCCCTGTCAAGTTTACAGATTATTTTTCTTCTGTCAAGGGTGAAGCGTATAAGTGTGTTTGTCTAATTTTGAGAGTGGGTGAGAGAAGGTCATCCTGTTTTAGTGTATCACCTCCTTAGAGTAGTTTTTTTTCCTATATTTTCCTCCCTTTTCATCCCCCCCAGTTTATATAGCTGTATATATATCTATACCTGTATGTATTCACATTGACTGAAACAAACATGATACATAAGAGGGAGCTAGCCCTTATCTAGAGACTCTCCTCTCCATCTTCATCGTCCCATAGGTGGGAGAGGAGTTTCCATGTTGTGAGGAGAAGGCAGGAGCTTGTTTTCCTGCCACTGGGTGCATCTTTCCTGCGTCAACAATATTATACTTAAAATATAGATTGTTTTTATGTAATAAAAATTGTATTTAGGTCCCTTTGGGCCATAAAATATTTGTTATTTTTCGAAGGTTGTAGGTTTGAATAAAAATTTGTAAGTCATAGTCCAAAAATAGGAACATTGTTGTGTTTCTCCTAATGAGTGAGGTAAAACTATTAAGGTATTGATATTGGCTTATATTTTGATGGTAAACAACTTAATATATATAAAATAATCTAAATAATTTAATAATAACAATGTAAATACCAAAGGATTCTAACAAATAATCTTGCAAGCTATTATGCCTTAGTCAATAATTGAAAATAATACGTGGATCTTATCACATAACCCTTCATCATATGGAAATAAGGATTGGTCCATTTTAATGTATTTTTTAACATGGTTATTAAATTAAAAATTATAAATGGGATATCATACATAGGTCTTGAGTGAGTGGTAAGTTCTATGGTAACAGCCATACCCCTATTTTGTAACGAGAAACAATGTTTACATAATCAATGTCAAGAAAGTAGTTGAATAGATTGATCAAATTATGGTAAAGTATTTTTAGTAGTGTGAGGAAAGTGTGAGAAAGGTAAAATAGTACAAAAAATCTTGTATTAAGTGTAAATATTTAGGTATGTATTAAATATTTGGACAACCTTGTATTCTCTTGCACATATAGTATTAAGATAGAAACCCCTATCTTTTCATGTATAAGGAGTGTTTAGGATTTGATAAAGGTGATATAATGGTGTGGAAATGTCTATTTAGTTTACATATACCTAAATTAGGTCTTATGTTATCTTAATTTTAGAGGAAACTAAGTATTTACGTTGTTTCTTCTTTACCTTGCACAGTGAAGGAAAAGACTCTCAGTTGACTATATTTTATAGTTTTTTGAACCCTTAATGGATTGAATAAAGCTCAAAAACTATTGTAGTAGTAGTAATATTTAGAAATATATCCTTTTTAGGTGATTTTGTCCTTTTAAATTTTGTATAACTCAAGGAATGGAATTTTGAATGCCCACAACCTATGTAGGGTCAAGGATAACCTAGGATTAGGATTTTGAGGTTCTTAAGAGTTATAACTATTGAAAAAAAAATCAAAATTTGGGAGATTAAATATATTTTAATTTTTAAACATAAAAATATGGTTTGGGTCTAAGAGTTTATTTATATATACAAATTTTAGGAATGTGGTAAGGTTTAAGGGCTAATTAGGCCTAATAGAGGATTGATTTACAAAGGTAGTATGCTATAGAAGATGAATTAGGTAATGAGACTTTATAAACACATAAAAGGGCATAAATTGAGCCTAAAATTTTAGTTACATCTTGGTAAGAGTTCTTGGTTTTACTAAACAAAGAGAAATTGCTTAAAAATAAGGTTACAAGCCTTATGAGAGCATGGTGAACCTTAGGCATGGAATTGAAGGGTGGAGTCTGTTTGGACACTTATAAGAGCATAATTCAGGTATGTTTTGATAAATTAATTCCATAAATCTAATGATAATAAATCATTGATACTTATGTCATAAATTGACGTTTGAAACCCAAGAAGGTTCCCTAGTGGAAAAGCTTGAAAAATCTAGTGAAAGCATATGAAGGAGTTTATGAAAGGAATTACTTGTATGAGATAAAGTATGAGTTATGAGATATATGAGGCTGGTTATAAACATAAATAAATTATTAAAATATTACAATAAATAGGTACTTATGTCAAATATACTATATATCCTAAGATTCAAAGAGAAAGATTGAACTAAAGATGGAATATTGAAGACCAAATCAAGCAAATCGTTATGACTAGTTGGGTTTAGCATGAGATTTTGATGAATGGAATAGTTCTCCCACTATACCCATTCATAATTTGGTATTAGATCAAGTTGAGTTTTATTTTAGTTTTTTTTGAAGTTATTTTAAACTTGCCTAATTTAAATTAATAAAGCATGCTATGAGGAATGTTTGAGGTGGTACTTGTAGGGTATTGAGGAAAAAGAGGATGTTGCAGGTTTGATCAATAGAAGTCAGTACATAGGTATATAATATTGAGGAGAGATAAATAATATCCCTAAATTAGTATGATAATGAAAAAAATCTATTCAAGAAAATACTAGAAAAGATAGGTTGAAAAGAGAGCATTGAAGCTCCAAGAGAGTAGTGAGAAGAAAGAAGACTGCAAAAGAGAGTCAAGGAGGATAAGAATAGGTCCTAGATAGAGGACTCAAAGAAGATAAAAGACCCAAAATAGGTCTAAAAGTCAAGTTTGATACAATTACTAAGAGGAAAGTCTAGATAGGCATAAAAAACAAAGAAAGTAATAGAAGATGGATATAGAGATGGAAGTGGAAGACATAAGAAGAGAATTGGGGTAAGGTATAAAAATGATATATCTCACGATGAAGCTCATAAGAGAATAATAAATCCAATGGACTGACTGGAATGTGATAAGGAGAGTGAAGTTGCCATTAGAATCACTTGTGAAAGAGAGAAGGCACAAGAAAGATGTATTGAGATATGAGAAGAAGAAAGAGAGAGAAAACCAAAGAGGCATGAGAACAGAGATGTTACCAAGTGAGAAACAAGATATAGAGATTGAGAAGAGAGTTATCATTGAGGAGAATGATAATAATATATAAGTACCAAGAAGAGAACATGAAGGTGAATACAAGATGAGATGGAAGATGTCTATGACAAAGACATTCAAAGTGACTACGTGGTCTCTCATTTTGTATGCTAACATTTATTTTATGTTTGTGTATGCAGGTATGAAGACAAGTTTGGTTAAGGCCAAGAATGAGGCCTCAAATTTGATGAAGGATGGGCCAAGAATGTCACCCATCAAGTTCCAAGAGGATGATAAAGAAAGAGAGTCTCTTGAAGAAGACAAAGAGTTGGAAATTGAAGGTATACCAAATGTTCAAGATTAAGATAATGAGGAATACTGTGATACATTGCCAAGTATAACAACTGAAATAAAGGAAATAGTTTACAAAAGAGACATGAAGGTCAACCATGAAGATATGAATGGAGAGATGATATTTTAGTAGTTGACTTTGAAGGTAAATGAATGTTTAAACATTGATTTTTATTGCATCTATGATGAATAAAACGTTAATATGCATATTGGGAGAAAAAATGACAAATTACAGCCCTAAAAAAGAGAACAAGGGCATGGATATGTATATCCTAAGTGGTTGAAACAAATAGGTGATGAGAATAAAGAGGATAACCTTAAACAAGAGGTAAAATAAGGAAAAAACATAGGTGGAAAACAAGCACAAGTGTGGAAGCAAAGAACAAAAGGTAAGGAACATAAAGTTAGCATGATAGATAACCAAAACATGAGGCATGATAGTGATGCAATGATAAATAGGTTTCAACCCAAGAGGGTATAAGGAAGAAAATGGGTGGTAAAAATAAATAAAATAGCACAAGAGAAACCTATGTTAAGTGTACTCCAAGAAAACATGAAAGTAGATGAAGATAAAAAGCTTACAAAGCAAGAAAAAAAGATGGTGCATGCAAAAAAAGCCAATGAGATGAAGGTAAAACCATGTGAAAAATAAAATAAGAAATTGTTTTCAATATGTGTTTTTAAATGTTGTATATGTTTAAATTTGCTTCCAATGGTGAAGATATTTTGTAAATGGAAACTATTGCCTTGATGAATGAGTGTATATCAAGTCAAGTTGAGGAATAATCACCTTAAAGAGTGATAGATAAACATTTTTTTCAGAATTATGAATTTTATATGACTCTCATAGATGATGAAGTCTCAAGAGAAGACAAGCAAGATGTTTCCTAAGCAAGTAAAGAGCAATATGAACCAAAGTTTGATGAGGATTTGGAAGAGATGGATGCACTAAAGTTTTAATAAGAGTTGGAGATGATAGAATACATGTTCAATCCATCAAATGGGATGAAAATAGGTGAGTTAAATCAGGTAAAATTCAATTATTAACTCCAAAAAACACCAAGAGAGGAACAACAAAGAGAATCAAAAGAAGTTGTGCAAATAAGCAAGAAAGCAAATGGGGTATGAACAAGTAAAAAAGGTGAGTTAATCAATGGGTAAAGATAAATATGAGTTTAAATTTCATAAACATGAATATGAAAATCCCAAGATAGGTTAAATCATATTTTACTATGATGAAGATGAGTGGAACAAGAAGTTGCTCTTGCATAGTGAGTAAGATGAGAGAAAAATACATCAAAAAGAGAAGGAAAGTGAAGTAGAGGTAGCAAGAGAAAGTAAAATTGGTAAAATTATATAGGATTAAATACATGATATATAATTATATCCTAATTAATAAAATGATATCATGAACAAGAAGCAAAAACCACTAGATAAACAAGAATTAAGAGGAAATAATGAGAAAACAAGCCATAAAACAAGCATAAGCAAGAGGAATCGGCACCATTTGATTATATATGAGTATGAATAAGACCAAAATGACTTGAAAAATATGGAATATTCAGAAACTATAGAACTAAAATAGTGGGAATACCTCAAATAGGTGGAAGATGCATGGATAAGAAGACTAGACAAAGCCAAGAAGAGGACAAGCAAGCATTTAGAAAAGAAAAAACAACAAGAACAAAATATAATATACATGTTTATAATTAATGACCCATAAAATTTTAATTGTAATTCAATTAAAAATATTTGTGTCTCAATTTTTTTCCATCTTGGGGAGTATGATGCAGGAACATGAAGCTAGAAAAAACTATTTTTCAGTTGTTGTCAAATAGAAGTCAAAATTGGTAAAAATTGAGTGTAAAGGGGTGTGAATGGAATTATTAGGTCAATTTATGTCCTTTTATTCCATTTGGATTCATATGGTTGTTTCAAATAGTCGCTAGGTTTTTTACCTCCAAAATAGGGAATTTGAAAATTCAAATGTTTGAATGGAGTCTAGGAAGGTTAAATGCATGCAAGGAGAGAAAATATAAGTAAATTGGAATTAAGGATTCTAATGATTCAATATAATTATTAATTAAAATTCATATATTTTAAATCATAAAGTTTAAGTCATGTTTTTTTATGCTCACCCTCACCCATGTGTTGGGTTGACAAGAAAGGGGTAGTTTTTATAACTAATTTGATAACCAGCATTGAAGTTGGTAAAAATAGAGAATGGTAAATGAATTTTAGGTAGAGGATACATTGAGATATGTGAGAATAGGAAGGGATAAATTTATAATAAGAGAGAGAAATATTAGATAATGGGGAGAATGTTCAAACTCTCATGATGGAGGACAAATCCAGCTTTAGATTAAAATTATAACAGTGATTCTTCCCAACGAATAAAGTAAAATTTTGATTCTATATTCTACATAAAATATATATTGGTTTTATTTAATATACATTTTAATTATGCCCTTGAGGCCATGAAATTATTTTTATTTTTCCAAGGTTGTAGGTTTGAATCAAAAGTTGTAAGTCACAAGCTAATAATAAGAACAATGGTATGTTTCTCCAAATAAGTGAGGTAAAGACAATTAAGGTATTGATATTGTATTATATTTGGATGGTAAATAAATTAATATTTATAAAATAATATAAATAATTTATTAGGCTCAATGTAAATACCAATGGACTCTAACAAATAATCCTGCAGACTGTTATGCCTCAGTCAAGAATTGAAGTTGATATATTAATCTTATCACATGAATATTCATCATATGGAAATAATGATTGGTCCATGTTGATTTTTTTTTAATGTGGTTATTAAATTAAAAATTATAAAATGTATACAATATATAGGCCTTGAGTGAGTGGTAATTTCTACAGTAACAGTCATACCCCTATTTTGTAACCAAAGACCCTGTTTACATAATCAATGCCAAGAAACTAGTTGAAGAGATTGATCAATGCATGGTAAGGTGTTATTATTAGTGTGAGGATAGTTTTATAAAATTAAATTAAAAAAAAAAAACACCTTTTATCAAGTTTAAAACTCTAGGTATGTATTAAATATTTGGACAACCTTGTATTCTCTTACACATGCAATATTAAGATTAAAAAAAACTAAATTTTTAGGTATAAAGAGTGATTTGGGTTTGATAAAGGTGATATAATTGTTTTTAAATGTGTATTTAGTGTATGCATAACAAAATTAGGTCTCATGTTGTATTAATTCCAAATGAAACTAAGTATTTGCATTGTTGTTCCTTCTCTGCCTTGCACAGTGAAGGAAAATACTCTAAATTGATTTTTTTTTGTAGTTTTTTAAACCATAAATGGATTGAATCAAGATCAAAACATATTTTAAGAGTGTTTATATTTTAAAAAATAACTTTTTTTGGTGATTTGGTCCTTTGAAACACTGTATAACTCAAGGAATGGAATTTTGAATGCCCACAGCCTATTAAAGGTCAAGGAAAACATAGGATTAGGGTCTTGAGGTTTTTGAAAGTTATAACCATTGAAAAATCATTAAAATTTGTGATATAACATATATTATAATTTTTTAAGATAAAAATATTGTTTTTTTCTGAGAGTATACATATATATAAGTATTTCAGGACAATGGTAAGGTTTGAGGGCTAATTAGGCCTAAAAGAGGGTTTATTTACAAAGGAAGTATGCTATAGAAGATGAATTAGGTAATAAAAATTTATACACACATAAAATGGGATAAATTGAGCCTAAAATTTTAATTACATATTGGTAAATGTTATTTTTTTCACTAAACAAGTATAAATTGCTTAAAAAGAAGGATGCAAGCCTTATGAGAGCATGGTGAACCTTGGGCGTAGAATTGAAGGGTAGAGTCTGTTTGGACACTTGTAATAGGATGATTCAGGTATGTTTTTATAAATAAATACCATAAATTCAATGATAATAAATCCTTAATACTTATGTCAAAAATTGACATTTGAAACCCAAGAAGGTTACCTAGTGGAAAAGCTAGTGAAAGCATATGAAGGAGTTTATGAAAGGAATGATTTGTATGAAATAAAGTATGAGTTGTGAGCCATATGATGGAGGTTATATCTATAACTAAATTATTCCAATATTAAAATAAATAGGTAATTATTTCAAAGAGACTATAAATACCAAGATTCAAATATAAATATTGAACTAAATATGGAATATTGAAGACCAAATCAAGCAAATAATTATGACAAGTTGGGTTTAACATGAGATGGTGAGGTATTGGGTTACTTATTCCGTTACCTCTTCATTAGCAAGGGAGATGACAGTCAATTTAGAGTATGTGTGGAGGATCATGTAATTTCTTATTTTTAGATGGAAAGTGATCTTATATGATGATAGTGGGTCGAGACATATTTCTTAGGCTTATGTATATATTATTGGACATTTTGGGGATGCTCATTATGGCCCCAATTATATGACCATTTTTTTTCAAATATTATACTAATGAATATTATGCATTTTTATAAGTTTTTTCATGCCATTCTATCATCATTTCTTATAATTTATAGTGGTTGGGTTTCTATTTCATATCAGATGAATATATTATTCTATGATTTTGAAAATCATGGTGTGAGATATTCTTGGTGATGCACCCTGTTGGTCCATTTTTATAAAAACTTATATAGTTACACCTAAGAGGGTTTTATAGGAGGTTTATGGTTATCCACAGTATTATATTATTGGTCCTATTAGTATATTATAGTTATTATAGTTATTATACCTTTAGGGATGCCACACAGTGAATGGGCTCATCCACATATATGTAGAGACATGGGTGAGTACATCTTGTGTTAAGAGAGGTGGGATGATGGAGTGCCTCTATATACTAGATCATATATATGCTGTTGATATTATGTGGTAGCACTACATTGGTTAAAGAGGGTGGATGAAGGATATATTGGAGTTGGGATTTATTTTCTTAAGTTTTTGGCTTCATAATTGATGCCCTGAGCTTTAAGATCACTTCCACTATTAGTATGTGTTGTTAAATTTTACATTTCATGAAAACACCCCAAATTATGCTCTTTAAATAAATTTTATGTGATTTTATAACAAAGATGGTAAATATTTTTAAAAATGGACATTGGATCTATAGCCCAATGGATAATCTTGTTTTGTTTAATCTTTCACTTGCTGGATGTAAAGATTTGAGGGTAAAGGAAGCTGCCTCAAACCTTACACTATCCTTCAATATTCTAAATGGTGAGAAATTTAGTGGTCTTTATAGTAGCATTGTGGTTGGATACGCATTTGAGGAATTTTTTTAGTCAACCGTAATTTGAGAGTTTTGAGTCACAAAGTTGGGGGTGTTGAGAATATCTCAACATTTTCTTTTTCATCAAAACTAGGTGAGCATTTTGATTGAAACCTAAGGTATGAAAATATTTCAAATTTTTTGTTTCCTATTATGTCATTAAAATTTCCTTGCCATGATATTAATCATGATAAAAATGGATATATATACTTGGATACAACTTTAAGTATATGGAATAAATATTGTTCTTACATGTGACATCCAAATGCAATTTTGAGGGACAAAGACAATAGCAAATTTGATATCACTATTGATTTATTCATATTTTGAATTTGGATATAAATGAAGTTTGTGAGGAATAATATAGTTTATTTTTTGTATTCTAACAAAGTTGTGAAGGTTCATTATTTGTGATTCATAGACCACTCCTTAGAACTATATCCCATACTTTCAGATGAGGTTATAGATGATGGTCTAATCAGATAGTCACAATAGGATGTTTGGTGATAGATAAATCTACATACAAGTTTTCCACCCTTGGATATATAAAGGAGAATTTTTGAACACTAATATAATTGATAAATCACAAATTCCTCTTACACATGGAATGGACCTCATATCAGATACATCATGCAAGGTAGCAAATAAGTCTTATAATGAGCCTCTTATAAATCCTTGGTTCCAATATTATTTTGTACAAAATTAAAATATGAATGTTAGTTAATAGGACTACAATAATCCTATATTTGGATATTGGGTCAAGATATTGTGATGAATTTACAAATGCAATTATTGGAATCAAAGTTAAAGAGAACATAAATAATTCAAGGAAAAGTTATCTGTAATTGTGATTCAATTATATAATTAATTAGTTTCTCAATAATTATCCAAATTTTAAGAATGAAAATGACATATAATAAAGGATAATATAAAGATAAATAGATTCTTCCTTGCTCAAAATTGAAATGCCTTACCTCAAAAAGTTACTCAAGAGGTTATAGAAGAATACAAATTTTCTTGAGTCCTTTTCCTATCATAATCTGACATCCCTACAATAATAGGGGTTATATTATGACACCGCAATAAGGAGAAGGGTCAGAATCTGACACCTAGTAAGTATAAAATGTATAAATAGGGTCCAAACCCCCTTGCTCCATAACTTTCACATCCAAACTCAATTTTGGCTCTTGTTCAATGCATTGAAAAGATAATTTGATGAATAAATTTTTACCTTAAGGATACATGGTGAAAAAAATTCATCTTGAACTTATTAAATCAAGGGTGAAAATCACAATTTTCCACATAAGGCATTATAGTATATGTGTCCAAATCGGACCCAAGTTCCCTATGTTTATAAATTTCACATCTGAACTCTATTTTGGCTCTCGTTAAATGCATTATAAAGATTTTATGAATAAAATTTTACCTTAAGTACATATGGTTAAAAAAATTCATATTTAAATTTTTAAATAAAGGCGAAGAATCATAGTTGTCCATGCAAAGTGGAATTAAATATGTGTCCAAATAAGGTCCAAGTTCCCTCTATTTATAACTTTTACATCTAAACTATGTTTTGGTTCTTGTTTGATGTGATGGAAAGATATTTGATGAATAAAATTTCACCTTAACGACCCATGGTTATAAAAATTCATCTTTAACTTATAAAATAAATCGAGATAGTTGTCAAAACAAGGTGGAATTCTATATGTGTCCAAGCAGGGTCCAAGTACCCTCTATCCACAACTTTCACATCCAAAATCCATTTTGTCTCTCATTTGATTCATTGGAAAGATAAGTTTATGACTAAAATTTTACCTTAAGGATCCACGGTAAAAAAAATTGATATTTAACTTATATAATCAAAAGGTAATAATCACAATTGTAGAAATAGGGTGAAGTTCTCAATTTGTAAGTTGTGTAAAACTATCAACACACTTGCAAGTCATGAAAATTATTCATTATAATTTTTCAAGTTGTGAAAATTTATTAACAATTTTTTAAAAGTTTTAATTCATGCTAAAACACCAAAGAAAATTTCTCAAGTGGTAAAATTTGGTCATTTCACTTTTGCAAGTCATGCTAATTGGTCATTACACTTTTACAAATTGTACAAATTTTTCAACACACTTTTGAAAGTTTTAAGTCATGAAAAATCATAAATGCACTTTTAGGAGTCATATAAATTGGTAATTTAACTTTTGAAAGTCATGTAAATTAGTCATTTCACTTTTATAAGGTTCAAAAAATGCTCAACTCACTTTTGAAAGCTTTAAGTCATGCAAAAAAACCAATGGACTTTTGTAAGCTGCACAAATTGGTCATTTCACTTTTATAAGTCATGTGAATTTGTCAATACACTTTTTCAAGTTTTTAGTCATGTAAAAAAACCAATGAATTTTTTGAGTCATTTAAATTGACCATTTCACTTTTGTAAGTTATGAAAATTACTCAACACATATTTTCAAGTTTTAATTTGTAAATTGTACTAACACACTTTTACAAAGCCATAAAACTACAAAAAAGTGGTTACACAATGTAATCACCCATTTTAACTTATAAATGTGAGTTTAGATCCCATTTAAAGGGTTATTTTTTGACATTAGAATAAAAAATTTCAAGATGTAAGGAAGGAGTATGTATATCCCCATGATTGATCAATACATAAATAATTTATAGGACTTTATGCCCTAAATATTTCTATTAAATGATGTGAATGAGTATGTCAATCCAATTTGTTTCTTATTCTTTAAAAATTTAAAATATTATTTTTAGATATTCAATTAATGCAAAATATTTAGTGTATAAAGTTTTTTTGAATTTGCATTAGGAATTATTACCATGATGAAGCCTTGGTGAGATTGAAAGGAGAATTCTATATTTGTTTTCATGGGAAATATAACATTGTTGAATATCCTTATTTTTAAAGTTAGATAATATCCTTGGTTTATGCATAAAGTTTTTTTGTTTATAATATTTCTATCCCATCTCATTTTCATGAAAAATATTTTCCATCTCACAATCTCAAATTTTGGATTATTGTAGTGAGTTTCTATATTTAGCTGCCTAGAGATGTCTTTTTTATTCCTTAGGATTATTATAGTAGTTTTATATGTTTATCTAATTAGAGTAATCCCATTATCCATTATTCATTTTACACTCATTTTCATCATTTTCATAATTTATCTTTCTATCACCTTTTTATTTTTTTGGTTAAAAGTATGAAATCCCTATAGAAAATAGTGTCATTGTAAATAGCTATGAATAACCCTTTTCTTACTTTCCCTTTTTGGTTTTCAATAAAGGTGGCTCCACCTACTAATAGGAGAGGGAATTTTTCCCCATATTTTTTACTACCAAAAGGACTCTATCCCCACATTATTAAACATAAATCCCAAATTTATCCTCCTAAAAAAATTTTAATCCACTATTTTTTGGTGACTTTGTTGGGAACTGAGGTGGATTTTCATAAATTTCACTAAACCTTCCATATAATGGAGGTTTGTGACTCCATTGAGATTAAATACATAGTTTATTCAAATTTATAATTGAATAAATGACATTGTTTCACCCCAACCCCAACATTTCCTATATCCCATGGGCAAATCAAATTGGATCATTGGCTTTAGCCCAATACAATGAGTACCATTGAGATCAAGGAAGATATTTCTGAAGTTTTATGAATAAAATGGTCAATAAATAGATAACCATATCCTAGACTTCATAATGTCTTATATCATCTTGTGAGTTATGTATGAGGATGTTGTTATGTTGTTATTAGAATTTTTGTTGAAACTCTCACTTGACCTACTGCTAAGTAGTTTTGGCACCTAGAAGATGGATGCATTGTGAATTAGGAATCCTTGAAGAATAATTTTGTGAATAGATTAAAAACATATGTGGATGTATGTTCATTTTTGTTATATTTATTACAAATCTAGAAACTAGAAGATGTGAGAGTTCGCAACATGTTTCAACAAGTTGTTAAGACTGACTCCTTAGGTGAATCAACTGAATTCCAATGACAAAATTTTTATTCATTGGTTATCTACACCCAAAGATCAAATTTATTTTGATGAGGAACAAGATAAATGCATGTGAAGCCACATAAAAATATACTATGAAAATTGAATATGACATGATTATGTCTGAAATGTTGAATAAATAAGATCCAAAACATGTTACAACTATCATAAATAGTGAAGAAGTAGTGAAACTTGATATAATCAAGAGTCTTCAAAATTAAGAAAAGAGATTCTAAAGAATTTTTTTTGATCACATATGTCATAACTCTAATAGATAAAAAGATAAAGTGATTCCTATCACATATGATTAATTTAGTTACATAATTATGGAATACGGTGAACAGTTGGAAAAAATAATGATTGATTAGAGGATAAATGAAGAATTTGGATCCTTCCTTGGAAAATAAGAGAGATATTTGCATGCTCTATAAAATTGTTCAAACCCTATAGTCCTAGTAGAAAATGAATTGTTTGAGGAACAACTAATTAATCCATAAATATAGATTAATAATAGTGTAGAATATGATGTTTTACCTTTTGAAGATGAAGATAACGTAGAACTAATTTTTGTAAAGAAGAATACCCTTCTTATATTATGTTGGAAGATTTAATGGTCAAAAGTGAAGATTCTCCTGGCACTTCCTTTTCGTATTCCATTGTAGAAGAGTTATCTACAAGATTTAAATCGAATGAAATCAAACCTATGTAGATTGAAGATCATAATCATGATAAGGTTTAAATCAATTAAATTTGAAGGTATAACAAAATTAATTATGCTCAATCTTCATCTCAAGTGAAATGGAATATGTCAAAGCATAAAAAATTCATGAATATCATGACAATGGTGATTCATTTAAAAATGAATTCATTTATGCCATGGGAATAAATTTGGAAAAGAATATCAACACTACATTCATTTTTAAAGATAATCATATTATGATTTTAGCTCAAGAATAGATATCTGACATAATTATTTCTTATTCAGATCCTATATCTAGAAAAAATAGATTCAAATCCACTTAATAATATATTGAATATTGGAAAGTTCACTATTATTCCATTAAAAAACTTGAAGACACTATTAATTTATCTATTCATGACTATCTAATTATGCATAATAATTTTTAGTTCATTCTCTTCCCACCTACTTGGTCACTATTATTGAATGTGTTTGTACCTAATAATTCAATTCCATTATTACAAAATGGTAGGTAATTCTCCTAGCTAGTTAATGGTTATGTGCAATCTTTTCATTTTCCTCAACTCCCTATAAATATCTCTACTTTTCCTTATTTTCATTTTCTTATTTCTATTTTGGTGTGCCTATGTTATTTTTCATTAAATCAATATCCTATCTATTGTTCCTTCCTCTCCATGTATTTTTCCTTTTCCTATACATTATTATGGCTATATTCCCAACCTTGAAATTATAAGTGGATAAACACATCATTCATAAATATGTCAAAAATGTTCATTGCCTTAATGTGGATGAAATGATCATAATTTCAGGGGATATATAATTATTGTTTGATTCCTTGGTGTTTTCATATGTATTTTTTTATAACCTACATTGATTCCAAATTAGTTGGAAATCTCCAAACCCATGTGAATTGTAAGTGTAAATTTTCTCCAACTTTTATAATGGCATGCAGAATAAATATTTTGAAGCATTTTAGCCAAGTTGGTCTCTAAGACAAACATTCAATGATGTAATCATAAAATAAGTTTTGTAATCATGAAAATGATGATATGAATATTTGTTTCTAAAGAAAAAGAATGGATGGATTTTTTATGGATATTTTCAAGTAAACAAGTGGTAAACATGAAAAACATTCAGAACATGAAATCTAGACCAATAGTGTATGTTCATTTTGTTAGGGTGTGGAGCCTAAAAGCTTCACATATGAGCGCATTTGACAGTTTCAGGTTTACATAGTCACCGGCATCAGTCAGGAGCGATCGACATCAATCAGTAGTAGTTGAAGAGATGCCGATGTCGGCAGGTATCGGCCAACGTCAGTCACAGGCAAACAGGCAGGAACCAATGTCGGTTACATGTGCGTCCAGAATCTATTTCGAAGGATAGAACTGAGTGTTTGCATGATGAGTTTAAGTCTTAGTTTTAAGTCCGCATCTCTATTATTAGCAAGACTATTTTTAGAGCCCTTGTTTAAGAGGCATAACTGTTGGTTGTAAGTGCATGCTCAAGTTTCCTAATTCTATATGTATAATTAGATCTTCTTAGCTTATTGTAGTAGTAGTAGCTCATTGTGAGTTGGTATGTTGAAGAACAGTACAGAGTTATATCATTCCAGGTTGTTGGAGTTGATTGTACTTGAGAGAGAGAGCTCTTGAGGGAAAGAGATCTAGAGAGAGATCTATACATCTGAGAGAGGTGTGGAAGAAAGAAGTTTCTTCAATTGTATTCCTTTTGTAAAGAGTTTAATACCAGTTTTTAGGGTGGTTTCTTGTATCTCTTGTTCTTTTCTATTATCTGATTCTAGTTACTTATCTATCTAATTTATTTCCACATTTGTTGCTTTCATAAGTGTAATCAATTGTTGGTTGATCCCCAACAAGTGGTATCAGAGCTCAGGTTCACTAACATGTGGTTCAGATCTGTGTAGTGCGTATTTATTACAGGTTACTCACAGGGGTTTCTGCAGGGATTTCTATTTGAGTGGGAGAAGCAATGGCAGAAGAAAGTAAACTGAGAATGGAGAAGTTTAATGACAAAAATTATCAACATTGGAGAATGTAGATAGAGGATTATCTGTATCAAAAATATCTATACTTACCGTTAAGTGGGATTGCAAAGAAGCCCACAGACATGGATGATGAAGAATGGGAAGTTCTTGACAGAAAGGCTCTGGGGTCTATAAGATTGAGTCTAGCATCTACTGTGATATCTAATTTATCACAGGAAAAAACAACGGTAGAGTTGATGACTACTTTAGCAAATTTGTATGAAAAACCCTCAGCTTCTAATAAGGTATATCTTATGAAACAGTTATTTAATTTGCATATGAATGAAGGTGGATCTGTGTCTACTCATCTGAATGATTTCAATGGAATTGTAAATCAATTAAGTTCAGTCAAAATTGTATTTGATGATGAAATAAAATCTCTTTTAATATTATGTTCTTTGCCTGAAAGCTGGCATATCTTAGTAATGGCAGTTAGTAATACTGCATCTGCATCAAATATTTTGAAAGGAGAGGATGTTGTTAGTGTTATCTTGAATGAGGAAATTCGTAGGAAAAGCACAGAGGAAACATCTGGGAATGCTTTAAGTTTTGAGAGTAGGGGAAGGCAGAAAGACAAGATCAAAAGGAGATCAAGATCTAAGTCTAAGGTGAGAGGAAGATCCAAATCCAGAAATGGTAGGAAGCCACAATGCTAGAATTGTGGAAAGATTGGGCACATAAGCAAAGATTGCTGGTCAAAGCCTAAGGAGGAAAATCAACATGAAGGAAAGGAAGAAGCAAAGGTTACAGGTATTGCACAAGATGCTTTAATATTCTCTTTGCATAATAATATCGAATCTTGGGTTTTAGATTCTGGTGCATCTTTTCATGCTACCCCTAATAGAGAATACTTTAGTGACTATGTCCATGGAGATTTTGGAATAGTTTATTTAGGGGATGATGAGCCTTGTAAAATAATTAGCAAAGGTAAAGTGCAGCTGAAAATGCAGAATGGCAACACATGGGTGTTGAGAGATGTGATGCATGTTCCTAGCTTGAAGAGGAATTTGATTTCTGCAGGAAAGTTAGGGGATGAGGGTTGTACAGTAACTCTCACAGCAAAATCTTGGAAGGTGACCAAGGGTGCACTTGTTATGGCCAGAGGTAAGAGAGTAGGTACTCTCTATTTGTGTAATTGTGTTACTAACAATTCTCCTTCTGTATTATCTAATTCAGATATGGATGCAAAATTGTGGCACTCAAGGCTTGGCCACATGAGTGAGAAGGGGATGTCAATTCTTAAGTCCAAAGGTATGCTTTCAGATTTAAAAGGCATAGATCTAGAGTTTTGTGAGCACTGTGTTTTTGGGAAATAGAAGAGAGTGAGTTTCCTCAAGACTGGGTCAACTAAGAAGAAGCATAAGTTGCAGCTTGTTCACACAGACGTGTGGGGACCGGCTCAAGTTGCTTCTATTGGAGGATCACAGTACTATGTTTTGTTCATAGATGACGCTATAAGAAAGGTATGGGTCTATTGTATTAGAAAGAAATCTGATGTATTTGAGACTTTTAAGATTTGGAAAGCTATTGTTGAGAATGAAACAGGCAAAAGATTGAAGTGCCTGAGATCTGACAATGGTGGTGAGTTCTACAGTCATAAGTTCAAAGATTATTGTTATATGCATGGAATCCGTAGGCAAAGGATAGCTCTAAGGACACCTCAGCAGAATGGAATTGCTGAAAGGATGAACAGAACAATAATGGAGTGTGCAAGGTGTATGAGATTGCATGCTGGTTTGCCCTTACAGTTTTGGGCACAAGCTATTGACACTGCAGTGTACTTGATTAACAGAGGACCTTCTACAGCTTTAGATGGTGGAATTCCAGAAGAGGCATGGACAGGTAAAAAGGTAGATCTCTCATATCTCAAAGTTTTTGGTTGTGAAGCCTTTGTGCACATTGATAAGGAAAATAGAAAAAAAATGGATGCTAAGTCTATGAGGTGCACATTTATTGGCTATGGCTCAGATGATTTTGGTTTCAGATTATGGAATATAGTAACTAACAAAGTAATTAGGAGCCGTGATGTTGTTTTCAATGAAAAATTGATGTATAGTGATCAGCTGAGGAAGCTGAATCAATTCGAGTAGAGCAATGTAGAATTGGACGAGGTGACGGTCCAAAATGAGCTTGCAGGAAAAAGAAATAATCACTTGGAGGAAAACACAGAGACCGACATCGACAGGGTAGGAACCAACGTCGGCAGAATAGGAACCGATGTCGGTCATATAGAGACTGACGTCGGTAGGTCAGGAACCGACATCGGTCAGGCAGAACCAACGTCGGCCAGTTACAGGCCTAGAAGTGACCGAGGTCGGTCATTGTCAGAGAATTTGGGTGGACAGCGTGTTGTGGATGAGTCTCAGACGTCCATCAGGAGGTTAGAAAGAGTAAGTAAGCCTCCAATTCGATATTCCCCTTCATTATTCTATTTATTACTAACTGATGGTGGAGAACCAGAGAGTTTTGAAGAAGCAATACAGGTGGAGTCCAAGGATCAATGGGAGCTAGGCATGAAAGAGGAAATGGAGTCCTTGAGAGAGAACCAGACATGGGATTTGGTTGAGTTACCAGCAGGAAAGAGGACACTGAAGAACAAATGGACCTACAGATTGAAATAAGGTGAGAATGGAAAGATGAGATATAAGGCTAGGTTAGTAGTGAAAGGATTTGCACAAAAAACAGGTATTGAATTTGGTGATATTTTTTCTCCTGTTGTTAAAATGACTTATATACGGATTGTACTGTCTTTGGTTTCTATTGAGGATTTTCATCTTGAGCAGCTAGATGTTAAGACAGCTTTTCTTCATGGAGATTTGGATGAAGAAATATACATGGAACAGCCGGAAGGATTTGAGGTCAAAGGTAAGGAGAAGTTAGTGTGCAGATTGAAGAAAAGCTTGTATGGCCTCAAGCAAGATCCTAGGCAATGGTATTTGAAATTTGACAGGTTTATGACTGAGCATGGCTACAGTAGGTGTCAATCTGACCATTGTGTGTATTTCAAGAGATTGGATAATGGTAGATATATTATTCTATTTTTGTATGTAGATGATATGCTGGTTGCAGGATCACACATGCAGGATATCTCTGAGCTTAAGTTGAAATTAGCTCACACATTTGCTATGAAGGATTTGGGAGCAGCAAAGAAGATCCTTGGCATGAGCATTAAGAGAGACAGGAAAAATCACAAGTTGATTTTGTCTCAAGAGGATTATGTGGACAAGGTGTTGAAACGGTTCAATATGCAGGATGCTAAACCGGTAAGCACACCTTTGGCTGGACATTTTAAGTTGAGTAAAGAACAATGTCCTAATTCACATGATGAGGTAGAGTACATGAGTAGAGTTCCATATTCTTCTGCAGTAGGGAGTTTGATGTATGCAATGGTGTGTACTAGACCGGATATTGCCCAAGCAGTGGGAGTTGTAAGTATATATCCAATCCAGGAAAGGAACATAGGAAAGCAGTTTAGTGGATCCTTAGATATTTGAGAGGAACCAGCAGTAAGCATTTGTGTTATGGAGGTTCAGATACTTCTCTACATGGTTATGTAGATTCAGATATGGCAGGTGATTTGGATGGCAGGAGGAGCACCACAGGATATGTTTTCACTGTAGGTGGAACGACGGTTAGCTGGATATCAAAGTTACAGAAGGTTGTTGCCTTGTCAACTACAGAAGTAGAGTATATTGCAGTCACAGAGGATAGCAAAGAGATGATATGGATGACACGGTTCATGGATGAGCTTGGAAGGGAGCATGAGAGTTGCAGATTGTATAGTGACAGTCAGAGTGCAATCCATTTGGCTAAGAATTCAGCCTTTCATTCAAGAAGAAAGCACATACAGCTAAGGTACCATTTCATACGATAGGTATTGGAAGATGGTGAGTTGAAGCTGGAGAAGATCCATACAGATAAGAATCCTGTGGATATGTTAACCAAGCTGGTTACAAAAGAGAAGTTGAATCTTCATTCAACTTCTGTTGGTCGTCATGATTGAGTTGAAGATGGAGGAGCTAGAAGATGTTGCTGTACAGGTACTGGTGCAGTTGTTTATCTCCAAGTGGGATATTGTTAGGGTGTGGAGCCTAAAAGCTTCACATATGAGCGCATTTGATAGTTTTGGGTTTACACAATCACCGGCATCGATCAGGAGTGATCGACGTCGGTCAGTAGCAGTTGAAGAGATGCCGACGTCAGCAGGTATCGGCCGACGTCGGTCATAGGCAAATAGGAAGGAACTGATGTCGATTACCTGTGCGTCTAGAATCTATTTCCAAAGATAGAACTGAGTGTTTACATGATGAGTTTAAGTCTTAGTCTTAAGTCCGCATCTCTATTATTAGCAAGACTATTTTTAGAGCCCTTGTTCAAGAGGCATAACTGTTGGTTGTAAGTGCATGCTCAAGTTTCCTAATTCTATATGTAGAATTAGATCTTCTTAGTTTATTGTAGTAGTAGTAGCTCATTGTGAGTTGGTATGTTGAAGAACAGTACAGATTTGTATCATTCCAGGTTGTTGGAGTTGATTGTACTTGAGAGAGAGAGCTCTTGAGGGAAAGAGATCTAGAGAGAGATCTGTACATCTGAGAGAGGTGTGGAAGAAAGAAGTTTCTTCAATTGTATTCCTTCTGTAAAGAGTTTAATACAAGTTTTCAGGGTGGTTTCTTGTATCTCTTGTTCTTTGCTATTATCTGATTTTAGTTACTTATCTATCTGATTTATTTCCACGTTTATTGCTTTCATAAGTGTAATCAATTTTTGGTTGATCCCCAACACATTTCTCATGCAATTGAGAGTGGTGAACTTGATGTTAGTTGGTTGGATTGGTAAATGTAAATTATTCTAAACATGTGGTCTATCCTAACAAGACATGTTTATTTCTCATAATATTGATATAAGAAAACTCATTATCAATTGGTCAGATCAAGATGTGAAAATATGAGCTACATAAAATTTTTTAAGAATCTATGGTATAAGGAACTAGTCATCTAAGATTTTAGAGTTCTACATTTTTTTTTGAAATGTGTTCCCATAGTTAGAGCTAGTTGTTGTCATGAAATTTTAAATTTCATGACAACACCCCCAATTATGCTTCTATATAAAATTTAATGTTTTTTAATGATAGGGATAGTAGTTCTTTTGAAAAATGGACACAAATCCATAGCCCAATAGACAAGGCTTGTTTTGTTTAATGTTTCACTTTTTGTATGTGAAGATTTTAAGGTGAAGGAAGTTGCATCAAATCTTGTACTATCCTTCAAGATTCTAAATGGTGAGCCATTTAGTGGGTTTTAGAGTAACATTGTGGATGGATATGCATTTGAGGAGATATTTTGGTCAACCCTAATTTGGGAGTTTTTAGTCAAAAAGTTGGGGGTGCTGAAGATATCTCAACAAATTCTATTTTGAAAAAACTAGGTGAGCATTTTATTGTAACCTAAGGTATGAGAATATTTCAAATTCATTGTTTCCTATTATGTCATTATAAGATTTTTGTCATCATGGAAAACATGCTAAAAATGGAGATATCTTAATGTATACAACTTATAGTATATGGAATGATGACAATTCTTAGATGTGAGATCCAAGTGATCCTTTAAGGGTTAAAGAGGATAGAAACTTTGATTTCACTATTAAATTCTTCATTTTTTTCATTTGGATAGAAATGAAGTTCATAAAGAATTATATAGAGTATGTTTTGAATTCTAACAAAGTTGTGAAGGGTCTTTATTTTCCACATATTTTCCACCCTTGGATGTATAAATAATAATTCATGAAACCTCATATAATCAACAAATATAAGTTCCTCTTATACATGGAATAGAACTCATATTAGATAAATCATGTAAGGTAGAAAATAAGGCTTGCAATGAGCCTGTTATTAATCCTTAGATCCAATATTATTCTATATGAAATTAAGTTATGAATGTTGGCCAATAGGAATAAAATAATCTTGCATTTGGATATTGGGTCAAGGGATTGTGATGAAGTTGTATATGTAATAATTAGAATCAGATTCAAAGTGTTAAAGATCTCACAAATAATTCTAGGAAAATGTCTTTGTAATTGTGCTTCAATTATAAACTTGAATATTTTCTCAAATATTTCTCTACATTTTAAGTATGCAAATGGTATTACAAATTATTGATCAAAATTGAAATGCCTTAACTCATAAAATTACTCAACAAAATATGAAATAATCAAGGAAGAATAAAAAAAGTTTCCTAAGTATTTTTATTATAGTAATCCAACACCCTTATCAGGATAGAGGTAGGATTATTACACCCTTACAAGAAGGGTTAGAATCCAATACCCTGGTAAGCATAAAATGTTTAAACAAGTTACAATCTCCTTTAGTCCATAAATTTTGCTTACAAAGTCAAGTTTCTCTCTCGTTTGATATGTTGGAGAGATAATTTGATGAATAAATTTTTTCATTAAGGGCACATGGTGCATGAACTAAATTCAAAACTTATAAAATGAATGTAGGGTAATAATCGTAGTTGTCTAAACAAGGTGTAATTCTAAATGTGTCCTCTTTGAAGGAAATATAGATGTAGATAAACTAAGAAACAAAATACTCTTAATCCTAATCTAAACTCAAATATTCTCAAGATAGAGAAACAATAAAATGAAGAAATAAAACTAGTAAAATATCTACTTAAAAACACATGGAAAGTTTGTCACCTTTTACATTGTGAGATCAATGGTAGATTTGTTCTTTGTGTGCAATGTGGATGGTCACTCCTTTGTCCAGATCAAATGGGGAATGGGAAGTGTTTTGATAATAAAATTCACAATTGATGGCTTTGATTCACTTTTTATTTTATTATAAATTATATATCACTTCGTTATCTTGAAATTGGATGAATGAGAGGCATGTCTTGTATGTCTATTTATAGGTTTTTAAAAGGTAGATTAGACGATGGATAATTATTTGAATGTTTCAAATTATCCAAATAATCAATAGTGGAGAACAAGTCCTCATCCATGAGGATGATGATCAATTCAATTATATGAGAGGTAAAGGGAATTGGTTAGATGAGTCATCAAGAATAGGTCAAGATATTTGACAAGTCAAGAGGTGGCTCACTGGGTAGTTGAGGAAGTTAAGGGATTGGTTGTATGAGTCAACATGTGAGGGAGATAAATGTGGAGGATGTCTAGGTGAGGTGAAACATCCAAATTTATTAATTAAATTTGGATTAAAATTATGCATAATTAATTAAGAATTAATAAATTATTTAAATTTGGAGGGAGATGAAATGAATTTAAATTTGAATTTAAGTAAGAAGAAGAGTTAGTTTGTTAAAGTGCATTTCCACATGTAATGTAATATAGGTGTCTACGTTTGCCCCTTTTTGAAATGGTGTTATGAAGCAATAACATTTTGAAGAATCGTATAAAAAGTAGATCATTTATGATTGAGAAGAAAAAATTTCCCCAGATGAATAAAAATAAACATGATGATTCCCCCTCGAGGGTTCATGCAGGAAAGTAGAGGAACACTCAAAGTGAAGAAGAGGAAAAAAGGATGAAGTGAAGAGAATGAAGACCATCAATAAAATAAAGTACTAGAACTAATAGAATACTTTCATAATTAAGGCATGTGTAAATAAGTTTCCCCTAGTGTAAAACTATAGAAATGGTTAGAAAAATAATATTTCCCACTTTAAGACTACATATGTGGCAAAGTGCTCACACTTAGGGTTCTCATGAGTAGATGAGGTCATAATATCCTAATGATGTTATGTTGCTTGTATAAAAATGAAAAATATAGATATTTCAAGTCTAGGTAAAGATTTTTAAAATAGATAGTTTCAAGAAGTGCATAAATATTTATAACATTTGGATTAATTTTAGCCTAAAATTTTGAGAAAAATGGTTATAAGATGGGAAAATGTGGAGTTGGAGGGAAAATTATTTAAATGGGAGTGGTAGAATATAAATAGAGAGAGGTAAAATTAGAAATTCATTTGTGAAAATTGGATTTCCAGAGTCAATTATGAAGAAAGTGTGATTGAGTGATTTGTGTTATAGGTTCATGGATAAAATGGACCATATCACTATTCACTTTCACCACAACGAATGCATGATGAGATATCAAAGAATTAAGAGGATTAGGACACCATTAAGTATAGTTTAGTACCTTAAGTTTTTATTATTTTTTATTTATTACTTTTAAAACATAGATAAATGAATTCACTATTATAATAGTTATAATTTCAGTAATGAAAGTTGTGAAATCATCAGCTAGAAGTGAAAAATCACTAAATAGATAAGTGAAATAGTATACATAGTTCATGAAATCATTAGAGATAAATTAGTTTATGAAATTAAAATATCATAATACGTATGAGAAAAATTTCTAAAATCAGTTGTGAAATTACTTATCTTAGGAAAAAAATTGTTAGGGAGAAACAAGTTAGGAGAAATGTGATATCATACTATAGGGTAGCAAAATCATTAAAATGAGTAGAAAAATCATGAAATTTAAGAGTGAAATAACTTAGGGAGAAATAGCTAACGTGATTTATGAAATCATGATATATAGTAGTGAAATCAATGAAATAGATTGTGAAATTTTCAAAATGAGTTACAAAATCATCGAGATTTGAAGAATTGGGATGGATAGAAAATAAATAGACATGAAATTTGAAAATATTAATAAATAATGAAATTTATTAAGGTTTTTATGATGATGTAGCTATGTTTAGGAGTTCTAGAGACTAACTTTGTGTTATTATGTATGATTTTTGTAAGAGGTATTACCAGTGTTCGTGACATGCAAGCAAACACCAAGATCATTTTCAAGGATTATGAGGTTCAATAAGTATGATTTTAGTGTGTTAGAGGTGATAGGGATATATTAAATTTCTTAGATGCTAGAGATTCAAACAAATAAGTTACTATTGACTGCATTAGTGGAAAGGTAGCACAATGAGACAAGCACATTTCACTTACTAAGAGGTGATATGACTGTGATTTTAGAGGATGTATGGTGGATCCTTTGGATACTGATAT
>JARHVA010010804.1:100000-126557 GCA_037957365.1 Torreya grandis
CTTAATAGCCAAGGTAGATTATTCAAAATTTAAACAACATAGAAGTGTTCCACCATAGCCTCTTTGATACAAGGTATTTCCAAGGATTGTGTAATAGGATGTGTTTTGGATAAATGATTTATGTTGGTTGTGGAATAAGTTGGGTGGTAGTGTGTTATCTTGGAGATATGCATAAATATCAAAATATCAAGGAAAGTTTGTACCAAACATCTCATAGAACATATGATAATTAGACATGTCATATGATGGTATTATTAGTTTATCTATAAGGAATTTATTATGATTTTTGTTAAGTTTAAGTAATGAACCAATGGTTGTCATGGCATTTTTTGATCTGTTATTGATTCTTGGTACTTGTTCAAATTTGATAAATACAAAAGATAAATTTAAACTATCCACCATCCACTTTTATGGAATTAACTTATCATTAATAGCTTATAATTCATCATTTACTTGGTTTATGATAAGTTTAAAATCACCAAAGATAATAATATGTTGGATACCCCATTATATATCAAGTTTGAGACTAGATATGAGATCTTCATACTCTATGATGTTATTGGTACAAGTAAACTTGATTTTAAATTATTTTGGAATACAATCCCCATATGGTGTGACTAGTAGAATACCTTCACCTAAACCATGGTTTGTTAAATAACTATCAAAAAATAGTTATCAAATTAGAGATTCATCAATATATAGTATTTATTCATATGGGAAGTCCACAATAAGAAGTGACTTATTATGAATAGGTACCTTTTTTAGTGCATCTACTAAGACTCATCCCTTAATTACCTTTTGATAAACATAATCAAGATCAAACTCACTTAGAATCATAACCCACTTATCCATCCTAATTTTTAAAGTTGTTTTGGATCAAATATACCTAAGAGGGTCAAATTTTTAAATGATTTTTGTTTGATTATTTAACATGTAATGATGGATTTTTTGTGAAGCAAAAATAACTATGAGACATGGATTTTCCATTTGATAATAATTAATCTCATAAGATACCAAGGCCCTATTGAGATAGTAAACTACCCTTTCTGACCCACTAT
Source organism: Torreya grandis (assembly GCA_037957365.1). Lineage (NCBI taxonomy): Eukaryota > Viridiplantae > Streptophyta > Pinopsida > Cupressales > Taxaceae > Torreya > Torreya grandis. The sequence continues at coordinate 101,059 of JARHVA010010804.1, forward strand.
CATGTTGTGCCAATAATGCCCCCAATACATACTAACTAGTTGATATGCATAATAAGAAAGGACTATTGGTAATAGGTGGCATTAAAATTGGTAGACTAGAAAGATATTGTTTAAGGTGGTGAAATATTGTATCATAATTCTCATTCCAATTGAAAAGAGTGTTTTTCTATAATATAAATGTAAATGGATTACAAATAAATAAATAAATAAATATATATATATATATATATATATATATATATATATATATATATATATATATATATATATATAATATGGGATATGAATTACCTAATTTATTGGATTTTGCCTTGAAAACTTCAAATTTATTTGATATTTTTTGTTGGTGGCATATATATGATAGTTATAACTTTATAAGGACCAAATTTTATGCCTTGGATTGAAATAATGAAACCCAAAAATTTTCCTGATATCAACCTAAATACACACTTCTTTAGATCTAATCTCTCATTATTTCAAAGATGCAATAAAGTAATTTGGGATTCTCTTCTCTTGATTTTGATTTTTCAAGTATGCAATCAACATAGTCGTCCATAATATTGTGAAACATATCATGAAAAATGATAGTCATTTCTCTTTGGTATGTGGCTATAGAATTATTTAGACCAAAGGGCATCACTTGATAATAAAAGGTCCCCCATGGTGTTGTAAATTTTGTTTTATGTTCATTTTTGGGAGCTATTATGATTTGGTTGTAACCCAAAAACCATCCATTAAAGACAACATTTTGTGACTTAAAGTATATTCCATAATTATGTCGATATTGGACAATGGGAAATCATCCTTTGGACATGTTTTGTTGATATCATATAAATTTATACAAATCCTAATTCCTTCTAGATTTTTTGACATAGGTATAATATTGGATATCCAATCTGAATAGTTGATAGGGTATATGAAACCAATTTATATTTTCTTCTTCAATTCTTCCTTCACTAATAGTGTTATCTTTGGATTCATCTTGAAAAAAATTTATTTGATGGCTTTTTCATCTAGAAATACAACAAGATGATACGCTAATAGTGGTGGATCAACCCTTGGTATATCCACATAAGACCATGTGAATACATTCAAAAATTATCAAAGCAAAAGAGTGAGTATTTCTCTTTCTTATTGAGTGAGGGAAATGAGAAGCTTGACTATTTTGGGATCTTCTTTTGTTCCAATGTTATGGGAATAATATCATAAATAATAATATTTGATTATTATTTATAGTTTAGGGTTGGTAGAGGAATATTGAATTCCTCTCCTAGATGTTCTTGTTTTGATGTTGATGTCGAATTGATTTGGTGAGGTGATCATTGTTGCCCAAAATATGTAGAATTATCTAATTGAATGTAGAATCCCTTCTTATGATACCCTATCAAAAATGTGGTCCCATGTACTCAAGAATTCTAAAATTACTTCATCATTTTTACAATGATAAATCAAAGGAATTTAATGAGTGTCCCATTTTATTAAGGATGGATATGCAAGGTTGAGTGTTAAAATGACATTTTCATACAAAATATTAGTGACAGAAAGGTCTTTGAAGTGGCTAAGAATGGAATCTATTCACTTCTTGAAGAATATACCTCTGACTTACTACAAGAGTCACTTTAGAAAAGTGTGGTATTTACAATGTGCAAATTAAACCCTATGCAATGGTTGGATTCATTAGCTGTTAATTTTATTGGTTCAATTAACCCTTGTTCATGAATACCAAGGCCCTTACCTTCATAATTCATAATATTACACATGATGTATTTTGTGATAGGGTATTTATTATTATTGAAGTATTTATTTCATTAGATTAAATATAGAAAGGATTAAAAATTTGATGCATTTATCAAAAATAATACCACATGCTATTTTTTTTTCAAATATTCTAATCACTTAAGTATATCTTTGATGGTTAGGCCTGCCACAATTATTTTGGGTTATATGGATTATGATTTTATAATTAAAATCCTATGTTATGTATTCATTTATTACTTTATAAATTACTTTTTAATGGGATGAAGGGGTATTAGAATTGGATGGTTTATTGGATGCTTGACTAGAAGATGGTTAAATGGAGGCTTGACTAGTAGAAGGTGTTTCTATGGAAATAGAAGTGGTTGGTGATTTTATCCAACTACCAAGGGGAGGTGTTTTATATTACATTTTGGGATGGACATAATTTTCAAACATTGGTTAATCCTCAAAGGGAATGGAGTTGTCATCAGTAATTAGCGGATAATTATATTTTTTGTATCAACCTTCCAATAGCTTGAAATTTTGGAAGGGTTGAGGATCACCATGAATGGTTACATCTATACCATCATGTGATAATTTCAAACATTGGTGTAGATTAGAAGGTAAAACATTTATTGAATGCATCCATGGATGTCCAAGAATTAGGTTATAGGGTAAATCAAGATCAATCACATGGACTAATGTTTCTTTTATAACAGACCCCATCATAAAATGGAGATAAATACTACCCATAGATTATTGCTCATTATTATCATACACTTTTATAATAATTATGTTGGTTTCTAATGTTATTTTTTAATACCCTAAGTTCTTAATTATCCCAAAGTACATAAATTTAATGTTGAGCCACTATCTATAAACACCCTCTTTACCTTGTGCCTAGAAATAATAACTTATATATACAATAGAATATTGTGAATAGATACCAAAGGGGAGACATCATAATGGTTGAATGTAACCTGATTTTTAGTGAACAAATTTTTAACTAAAATATGAAAGCTTGAGGGGTTGATGTCTTGCATGATACTAGAGTCTTGAAGGAATTTGTACAAAATGTCTTTATAAATAAGTTCTTGAGAAGTTCTAATATGCAAATGTTACTGGGTGTCTTCTCAAGATGATCGATAATGTGATACCTACATTCAACATTAGATGATGATGCACTAGGAATGGTAATATTTGTGTATTGTGTAGTAATGGCACAATATTGGAATTTTAAAGTAATGGCATTGACTTGATTGTGTACATAATCAACACAATTAACTATTGAGTCGAAAAGATGACTAACTTGGTTGAGATTACTCACTTTGGGTTGTTCCTGATAGGGTTTGTTTCCTTAATTTTTATATTTCCATTTGTTCTATTAGGGTTTTAAAATATAATAAATTATTTGTTAGAAATAATTTTCCATGTGTCTCATTTATATTCTATTTAATCTAATAAATTTGTCACTACCTCTCTTATAATAAGTGATAGACTACATCATACTCCAGTTGAGAATACTTAGATTTATTTAGATAAAGTATCTAATATGGATAAGAAAAAGAGTGTATCTTTAGATATTAATGAATAAACTAAATATGTATAAGTATATGATAATAATTCAAAACATGAATAGTATAATCAAGATAATATTAACATTGAAAATGAGCACCATGATATAATTCCACCATATCTCACCAAAGTGGAAGTTTTAAAAAAAAAATTACAAGCACTATATGACCAAAAATTATATCATCATGGAATCTTACAAACTCTTTTAAGAACAAATAAGAATTTTGAATGATTTTTTTTTTAAACTTCCACCAATATGGGTTCCTTGCTTTTTGATACAAATTTTGTACCAACATATAGTATGGAGACAACCAAGAATTGAAAAAAAATAACATGATAATTATTTCTTAGTCTCTCTATACTCTAACATTTATTAGCACACATTCTCATCTAGACGCACAATCCATCATGAAAAAACTTTCTGAGTTGTATGCTAAGATGTTTCACATGAAAAAATTTACTTTAAAAACTAGTCAGAAACTTGACTTACATAATACATTGGTTCCACATAGTTAAGCATATAAATTACCTACCAGTGTTTTGGCACATAATATTACACTTTGTGATGTAAAAGGTGATCCCAAACATCATTTTAAAGTATTTCAAACATCATATTTGAAATATGCATCGAAAGACATGTTGTTGACTAAGTTATTTCCCAAAAGTATAAAAGAGTATGATTTAAGATGGTTTTATGATCTACCATATTAATTAATAAATGAATTTAACCATTTGGAATATTTATTCATTGCACACATTTTATATCAACATAAGTGAGAATATCTCATACACTTAGATTTCCAAACTTAAATAGGAATCTAATTAACCTGTTTAGACTATATACCATGATATAAGACTATGTCATCAAAGACAATGAATCCAATGATAGATAAGGAATTAAAATACTTATTCAAAAAAAAATTACTTCCACCTCTAATTGAATCTATCATGTTCAATAAGTTACAATCATTCGATGATTTATGCCATAGAGTGGAGGACAAAGAGCTCAAATTATTGGTAATGAACAAACTCGAGTATGTGACTAACTTAGTTTATACTTATAATTAAAAGAACCATAATAAGCCACCATGAAATGTGAATCCAAGTAAAAACATGAGTGATCTAGATAAAATATTAAATGCACTTTTAAAACCTACTTTGTATATTATGTTATAAAACTCCTCTAAGGAGAAATTTTACAAACTTTATAGAAACTCCTTATAAGGTGTTACAAAATCCATTATAATGTAATATTATAGATATTCCTCCCATAAATTAGGTTCATATTAATAAATCTAAAAAATGGATTCTGTGAATTTCACAGAGTACTAGGGCATACTACCAATAGATGCATCAATTTGTGACATAAGATACATGATTTGATAGATGAGAACATTATTGGCGTGGGAACATATACCAAAAGTACGTATAATCAATGCTATTAGAATAAATAAAATATCCAATGATCATTTCCCTAAGCATATATTTTTATAGATAACAAGAAAATTAATGATGTACATACAATGCATTCCCTCCACTAGTTTCTTATGATTATCCTCTAGAGGTACAACATCATTTTAATTTAATTATTACTGTATATCATGTTTTAGGGCCATATATACCACTTATTACATTTAAATCACATGATATTTTAGATGATTATTTTTACTTACACTCTTTGTTCATTCAGGCTTACAAAGATCATCAAACTATATGGAGTATCATGGTTGATAATGGTAATAGTGTGAACATATACACTATCATACTTATTGAAAATATTGGATACAAGTTTATAGATATATTTTATTTCAAAATATAAATCAAAGGATTCAATGGAAACATTAATAGTTTTATTGGTGAGATCATAATAAATTTACATATTAGTCTGGCACATGTGGACACCATGTTTATATCAGTACCTAGTGCAAACATATTTGATATGTTATTGGGACATCATTGTATACATTGTCTTCATGTAGTTACTTTTATATTACATATATTTTTTAAATATATTTTTGACAATAATGTTATCATATCTCATGGTATTCCATATGAATACCTCTTACAACCAAAGGTTATCATTCTTACACAACTCATTAAAATTGATCCCCCTAAGAAGATTCGACCTACACAAAAAGTTTAAATAAATGTGGTTAATTTTACAAGGATACCTATCCTTGAAAATACACTTAATAAACATTATTTCATAGATTATAGAGAGCCACTCTCTACCCTCACACATCATAGATCAATTTTAAAAGTAGTTAAGAGTGTTCCCAAAAATAACACCAACATAGAACTCTTATAATATATGATGGGTTATAAAGAGGCCTCAAGCATGAAATGTTAAGAAAAATAACATGATATTCATAATAATCATCATCATTGTGGTACTCATGCTACTCAATTATATCATTTTTTAAATTTTGAGTTGAGATCAACTCCTTCAAAGTGGAATGATACTTTCGATTCATGAGAGATTATCCTCCTTATGATCGATAGATGACCTATTTATTATGGGGATCATAAATGATTAATTGGTTAGTATGTACCTTTTAAATTTACTCTATAAGTTAATTTTTTTATAAAATAAATTATTTCAAAAATTCAAAAATTAGTGCTTATGCATAATATGTGTAGTTTGTTCACACCAGTTGATTTGTGCTTCAATATGTGAAGTAATTATTTATCTAGATTTATATCAAATATTTTTCATGTGTGTACTTGAGTGATTTTTATAAAAAGAAATGGGTATTCATTTTTAGATTCATTTACAAGCAATGACAATGTCTCAAACTCATAAAATGTACATAGACAACAATGTCATATTCAGATAGTCATGTCCTAATATGTTGTCTAAATATCAAGGACATTTCCTAGTGAATACATGATTTATTTTCTCATAATAAAACCAATCACATGCCCTCTAAAACTTTTATAAATCTAAGCAAGTTTATTGGGGGCATGTTTTATGCAAGTTCTATCATTCTATGACTATCATGTTTATTCTTACTTTAGTACACTATATTGCATGATTGTTTGATCACTTAAATTCAAATTTATATATTAATATATTCCCAAGTTGGTAAATATTATGATGTCTCAGATCAATTATGTACAATACTTCACTTATTCATGCATGTTTTTCATGTTTTCTCTTTGTTTCATTTTGTGTGTGTATCTAAATTATTTGGTTTATGGACATTTGAACATGCCACTGATTGTGGATCTAATCCTTCATATGTGTTTCCATGTGTGTGAGTGAAATTTGAACATGTCCCTTGTATGTAACCCTTTAGACTTATTATTTTTTTATATTCATTTTATTGGTACTATTTTTTTCTATGTGTCATGGCCATGACTCTAGTTTACTCAATTTTTGATGCCATGATGGATATCATCTATCTTCCATTTTGCCATGCCATAAGGGATATCATGGGTCCTTACCAATTTTTTATACTTTAATTTTAAAGTTTTAATTACATCATTGATTTATACATGCCTCATTGTTAACAACTATACTAATAGGACACTATACATGCTTGGTTCTACATTCATCCTACATTACTATATTTATCAGTTTTATATGAGGATGCTATGATATCCAATGTCATCATTATTACTCCATATTAAAAATATTTATATAAAATAATTCACATAAATGTTTATTTTTATATAATATATTTTGGAGGCTTAAAAAATCACCTCAAAAGAGGGGGAATACATAGTGCATTGTCTTAAAGACTAATCTGAAATAATACATTCGCACAATTAGATAATTGTAGGTTTTACTCAGTAAATCTTAATTCTTACTAAAATTTGACCTTGAAATTAATTTTGGATAACCCTACTCTATTTAGACAAGATTTCATGAGTTATTTCCAAAATAGTGAGATTTTTTCAAAATAGCCAAAAATAATGATTTTCATAATTATCAAACTAAGGCTCAGGTGGAAAAATAATTTTCAGCAGAGACACAGTGACAATTTAGGTTTTTATACATAGTTATATTCCATATTTTAATATCACTAGGGGGAATCATGTGCAATAAGTGTTTTGGGATTTTACACATATTTTTATTAGACAATTCACTTGATATGACTTTTTTTCTAGAATCAATATGCTCAAATATCAAATTAGGAGCATGTGTGTAGTAATGATTCACTTTTTCGCTTAGTTTTTCAAAATTTTCCATATAAGGAATGGAAATATATGTCATTATCTATTTTTATACACTAAAATAAACTACATACCTATTTTTGACCATAATTTATCTTATGTTGCTTACAGTAGTTAATTCACCCAATTTTTGCACTAGTTTTACACCTATTTTTGCACCATAAAGTTTTATCGGGATTCAAAGAGGGATTAAAAAATATGATATATTACCTTGATTATTAAATTATTGAGTTAAGAACACCCTTTAATTATTAAATACACTCTCCTATTTATGGTGATTGGGTCATGAATGATCCAATCTAGGTGCTTCAACAAAAAATAAATAAATTGCCATCTATAATCACCAGTTTTGCACTAAAAAAACACAATGGTTAATGTAACTAAATAGTTGTATTCATTCATTGTTATTTAATATCAAGTTTTTTATTTAATTTCATATTTAATTATAATTAAGTATTGATTTATACATGTTTCATTGTAGGATTACATGAAGCACAACTCACCATGGGATCTACATTCAAGTATGTTCTTCATACGTCAGTTTAGGTACACAAATTTCAATTTACTCTGATAAAATCACTTTTATGCATTAATATAATAAAATAGGGGAAATTTAAATAGTATAATTAACATATATATCTAAAACAATGCATTTATGATCCCTCCTTTTTGCACCCAACCTACACTCAAATCCATGGTTTTAAATTATCATTTATCTATCCTTAAGTAGATTACCCTTGGCACAAAGTAATCTCGATCAATTAAAATTAATATTTATCTATTTCAAAATTCTAATCTCATTAATTTACTGATATAAACTTCTAGTTTATATGTCCCAATCATTTGGATAAGACCAATCCATTTTGACTACCCCACCTAGGTACCTAATCCAAATAGAGTGGTTTTGAAGCCCACCAAATAAAGATCGATTTATCAAATTCAAATTTACCCCAATGTGTCCCTCCACATGTTTAACATATCCCATTCAATAAATTTATAATTTTGTCTAGGGTTTCCTATAACATATAAAATGTCTAAATTGGTAGTTTGAGTGTTGCTTATGGCACCCTATCCATAGGTCCTTTTTGCATGCTCTTGTGACCCTTATAGACACCTTTTTAATAATTTATAGTCTTCTAAAACTTTTTGAGTGGTCATTACACCTCATTCAAGATGCATTCCCCATACTAATCATGTTCACCAGGTCTCAAGCATATAGGATAGGAATGCCATAATTAGACTATAGCATTGGACCTTAAGGTGTCCCATTTTTGGTGCTCTTATCATTTTTCACTTTGAGCCCCAATAGTTGTTTTCATCTGGTCCTTATCCTTAATTAAGTCATATTAGCACTAATACATCTGACCCATGACCAAATGTTCCCTATAAAAGCCCATTCAATGTTGATTTACAAGGGGAGGTGGATAAAAATTACAAAGAAAGCAAGAATACTAATAAATCAATAAATCAAAATTACCTATTATTTGTATAAGATCACCCAACATAGCTACAAACATACTCAAACACTCATACCAGTCCCTAGCCACCTCAAACACTATCAAATTGTCATTTTTACATCTGCATCACACTATTTCACAAAAGCACATTAGGTGGGAGAACTACATATGTCTTGATCCCTCTTTAGAGTATTGGTGTGTAGGTGGCATGCCCACATAAGCGGCATGGATTACACATTTAGTACATCTTACAAACTAACCCCTCTTTCTCAAGTGATTTGAATATTGTTTTATCAAGCATGATAGAAGGTTAGGTTTTGAAGATTAAATCATCTTTACAACAAGTTATATTGATAACCAACACTCAATTTTTCATATAAATGCTCATACTGGCACAATTCAAATACTTAAAAAGTTTTAGGTCTCTATGACCAATTTGAACAATAGTGGCAGGATTGGACTACAATGTCAAACACCAAAGTACCCTATTTTTGGTAGTCCTATCCTTTCATCAAATGAAATCCAGATTCAGGTTTTCAACACTTTCCTAATCCTACAAAACTAGTTTCAACCTATGTATCATTCTTCTCAGTCTAGTTTCAAGCTAAGTTATATTTGTCCTTATTTATTGTTTTTTTTAGAAAGGTAAAAAGGTAAACAAATTGTAGAAATCAAGATTGTATTTATTTCCATATTTTGTACTGATTTATTAATCTAGACCCTTAGCTAAATTAGGAATAAAATCCATTACTCCCAAAAAAAAGTTAAATCATTTGGTGAACCTGACTTACTTTGCTTACACACAAAAACCCTATAAACCCTAGGGAAAATTCCTTGTTGATTTTAGTAATATGTTTTTATAATTTTTTTCCTGCATATATAAATCAAAATTTCACATTTAATTTTTTAAAATTTTCCATAGTAATTTAAAAAATTATTTCTTTCAAATCCTAGTTGCCTATACTAGGTCCCATTATTTTCAAACCCTGGCTTAGGGTTTCAAAATTAAAATTCTGATTTTTGTACATTAGGCTAAATATTAAAATTTTATTAATCATGATTTACTTATGCAATGTTTTCTAATTTCTCTTTCATGATTATTTTCTTTTATTTGGCATGTATTCAAAAATGACATAAATACATATATACATGTTATTTTAAGACCAATTCAAATATGTGTCATTTTTCATTACTTATTTAACATGTTATATCTCTATTATGTGTAATTCAATTAAGAATAAAATCCATACATACTTAGAGGATCCATTATATAAGCTAACAACTACCTGTCAAGTTTTAATATCATATCTTATACATAGGTAAGAATTTCCTTCTCCTCCTCTCCCCTAAGAGGGTGATAACTACTTTCCCTCTAATCAGGTCCATGATATCACCTCTTCAAGAGGTGAAGCGGCCTATACTATTTTCCTAATGCATACATTCATCTTATAGATTCTTAAAACCCTCTTCAACATATGTTCTTGCATGTTCAATCAGAAGAAAATATGGTTTACACTTGTGAGACTCTAAGGGATCAAATCACCAATATGAGCAAGTTAATTTTAGATCTACAAATGCAAAATTAGCTATTACATGAAAAGATCACAACATTGAAAAATAAGATTATAATACAAAATCCTTAAAGGCACCTTAGTACCAATCATGTATATGCACCTTCACCTAGTCAATGGGTTGCAATCAATGTTACATATCAAAACAACAAATCACAATAAAATAACTCTACAACTAGTGATTCAAAAAGCATTCAATGATCAAATAAGAGTTAAATTAAGGTACTATGGGAAATTATTAAATCTAAGTTGATCAAACTACCTCCTCTACATACAGTGAGAAGATTTATATATTATTGTGCATATCATAGAATGCATGGGCATCACACAAATTCATATTTAGCACTAAAAAAACATAAACAATAGATAATTGATAATGAGGACCTTATAGAAGGTAAATCCATCAAGAAATCCATAGTGACACAAGAACACATTCATAAAGGGTCAAATTGATAAATAGTATAAACGTGCTTACCAAATCATAAATTTGAACAATAAAATGATCAAAAAGCAAAATCAAAACAAGAAACAATACCAGAAACACAAGTAAAGCATGAAAAAGATGCAAATCTACCTCTCCAAAATGAGTCTCAACTTTAAAATCAGTATGGGTTTGGTTTAAAATATCTACAATAGTTTGATTATTAAGGTCAAGGGTTGGGCAAGCATGCTCAAGGCATCACTACTCCTATTCTAACAGTTGATAATGTTTTTCACCAAGGTTTGGGATTTATTGAAAATCCTAAGGAAAATCATTCAAAAACAAAATTTATCAAAGGAAAATATCCATCTACAACAAACTTCAACACTATCATTCCATTGGTTCAAAATCAAGATGATAATGATGAGTGGAACAATATAGGTTATTATGATTTCCAAGATACCGACAATGAATGTGAATATTTAGAATCATATTCATAGCCATTCCCTCATGCTTCATAATCACACATGATTCCTATGTTTGATATAGGATACCATGATAGGGAGTCTCTTTAGAAACTCATTGGTTAGTATCATTTCTTCTCAGTCTTTCTTGTACATTGTTTCTTTTTACTTACTTGTACATAATTTCTTATCTTACTTCTACATAGTGTATTTTTACTTACTTGTACATAGAAAGATTTCAAAATACCAAAAATAATAAAATATTTCAAAATACCAAAAAAAATATAACAAGTCAAAATACAAAAACATTCAAATAACTAAAAACACCCAAAAAAAATCAATTGTATGCATTATTCATGATTTACATTTCTGATACCATGCTAGACTTATATTTTGTTTTTATATGTTATTATTTATCTATTTATCTACATTACCATTATTCACTTGATATTTTTTGAGTGTGTGTAGTAACATCCAGATCCTTGATTGTTTCACTCTACCAATTGAGGGGGCATCTTAGTATTACATTAGAGACATACATTGACATATCTACCCATTGAGGGCATCTTCTACATGATTACACCATCCAGGTTATCTCATTCCTACTACACATACTCTAATTATCATTATGATGAAGATTACTTACTAACTTACATCAATTATTCTATCAACACTCACTAGAATATATCACTTATGTATTTCTTAGATCTACCTAGTCTTGTATTACATGTTTTATATACTTTTAATTCTTGCTTTGATTAGTTAGATACAATATTATTTACAACATTTACATGCCTTCCTTTCTTACTTTTAGTAGCTATATGTGATTGCATTTATCAGTTCTTATTTTTTACTCTTATGTGTGCCTTACGACATTTGCTAATTTCCTTTGCTTGTACTCTTGTATGTGCCTTAGGACATTTACCAATGTTATTTGCTTGTTTGTTATTGTAGGTGTATGTGGACATTTTAATATGACTTGTATACTTTCTTTCCCAATTTGAGTGACATGTGACCATGTTCCTTGTTTGCTTGGCCCCTTGGCCACTCTTGTATGCTTCTTGATTCTTATCTTTCATGCTTGTTTGCTTGTTATCTTATCAGTTCTTTACAATGCCATGATCCACATCATGCATTATCTTAATTTTTTATATTCTATGATGGACATAATGCTCCATCCCTCCTTTAAAACTAACATTTTATAGCTTTGGTTTAGTATAATACACATGTTATTGCATTAGTACATCTATCTAGGCATACCCTTGTTGATCTAACAATCTCCAATACAAACTATGATATATCTTGAGTCATATTTTTTATCATTATTACTATATCATGTATTTCTTAGCATGACACACTTTAAAGGCTCTTTATTTTAAGGGAATTCATTGCATGCTCTTCATTCTTACCCTTAGAAGAGGGGGGAACAAAAATGAGTTTTGTCATAGAGATCAAAGCCTTCTACCAATCAAAAATTTGTAGAACACTCAAAACATACAAAACAAACCAAAATAATAATGATGAACACATAAAAGTGATCCAATATAGTAAATGACAAGAGTGCTATAAGTGGACAACAACATCAGACATAAAATGTCCCATTTTTAGTGATCCTATCTAAATAGCCAAAAATCCAAAATTTTCAAAAATAGATAGAAAGGTAAGGTTAGTTATAGTTTTTTACCTACATTACAGTTTAGATTGGGTATTTTTAGTATAGTTTTACTCAAAGTATCTAGATATAGGGGGAATCATGCATGGAATGATGGCTCTCACTTATATATAATTTTAGATTACGTAGTTGGTACATATTTTAGATCAAAATCTATGTTATAGACACTAGTTTTTGAGGACAATGTGTGTAACACATTTGCCTTATTTTCTTTCTAGTTCATTATATTACCTAGGTATTTTTAGTAGTTGCATGCCTTATTCCACATGTAGGTGGTTGGAATCATTTCAGAGTGGATTTCATATAAGCCTAATTTTCAATTTTGGATTGGATTTCATATAAACCTAATCTCCACCTTTTAGAGTGGCCAAGATTGGCCTAGTTCTTAGTACACATTTAGATATCCATGCCACATTTTTAGATTACAAAACATTCATGAGCTTCATGAGCCATCTCATATGACACACATTCATATTGGTATCATTTCATAGCTTCACACTTAGTGGGCTATGATGGAGCCAAAGGACTAGATATCATTTATATTCTTGAGCCACCTACTCAGAGGGATTAGACACATAGTCTAAAAATTGATTAACACATGCATTATCACATAGCTTCACTTATTAGGTAATGATGGAACCAAAGGGCCAACCTTTGTATTCTTGAGCCACCCTCAAGAAAATGAGCATTTATATTTTTTCATGATATTAGTCTTGGTACAACATCACTCAGCATCACTCAACATCATAATAGGTTGTATTGGTTCATGTACCCAATGAGGTGTATTCATTCCTTTCTCTTCCTCTCTCTTTTATCTATATTTTATACATTCTTATTTTAGACATGGTGTGTCTAATAATAACTAATATACTCCTTATTCTCTCTCGCATATTTATATTTCATGATGTGCTCTTTTAATGCACAATCTACATCACACATCTTCATGGGATTCACCCTTACAGGTAAGTTCAGGTACTCTTTCCACTTTTCCTTTATCATAGTATTTCACTTTGCTACATCACTAGAATAAAGGAAGGGAATGTAGTCATATAAAATGTTCAAATTGGTAGTTTGAGTGTGGTTTATGGCACCCTATCCATAGGTCCTTTTTTCATGCTCTTATGACCCTTATAGACACATTTTTACTCATTTCATGTCATCCAAAACTTTCTAAAGGGTCATTCCACCTCAGTCAAGCTCCATTCTTCACGTTAATATTATTCCTCTACATCCCAAGCTTGTAGGATAGGAGCACCATAATTAGACTATAGCACTGGACCCTAAGGTGTATTATTTTTGACACTCTTATTCTTTTACACTTTGAACCCCAACAATTGTTTTCATCTAATACTTATCCTTAATTAGATCGTATTAGCATGAATACATCTAACCCATGACCAATTATTCCCTATAAAAGACCATTCAAAGCTCATTTATAAGGGGAGGTGGATAGAAATTATAAATCAAGCAAGAATATAAACAAAACACTAAGGTAAACTTCCATATTCTTTGCATACAATCACCCAACACAGTTGTAGACATACTCAAACCCTCATACCAGTCCCTAGCCACCTCAAACATTATCAAATTAGCATTTTTGCATCTACATCACATTATTGCACAAAAGCGTATTAGATGTGAGAACTACATATGACATGATCCTTCTTCAGAGTATTGGTATGCAGGTAATGTGCCCACACAAGGGGTGTGGATTACACGTTCAATGCATTTTACACACTAACCCCACTTTCTCAAGTGATTCAAATATTTTTTTATCAAGCATGATGGAGGGTTAGGGTTTGAATATTAAATAAACACTATAGTGAGTTTCATCAATAACCAATACTAATTTTTTTTACAAACATGCTCATACCAACACAACACAAATACCTAGAAAGTTTCAGGTTTTTATGACTAGTTTGGACAATAGTGACAGGATTGGACTATATCACCAAACATCAAAGTGTCCTATTTTTAGTGCTCCTATCCTTTTACTGAATGAAATCTAGATTTAGGTTTTTGACACTTTCTCAGTCTTGCATAGCTATTTTCAACCTTTGTATCATCCATATAAGTATAATTTTAAGCTAATTTATATTTCTCCTTATTTATTTCTATTTTCAGAAAGGTAAAAAAGGTAAACAAATTGCACAGATGAGGATTGTATTTATAATTATATTTTATATTGATTTATTTATCTAGAACCTTAGCTAAATTAGGAATAAAACTCTGTTATTCCCCAAAAAAAATTAAATCATTTCAACCTTTTAAAAATTACTATATTTATCTATGTATTGAGAATAAATTCCCTATTCTTCTTAATGCATATTACATACCACTAGTACAACCCAAAGTTAGGTTTTCATACCATTTCAAGGTCACAAGGCATTGTAAAATCACATAATCATACTCATTTTTACACACACACACACATAGACACACACACACAAAATTTTATAGCAATATTTCTCACACATCACTTAGCATGGGAGAACTACAAGGATTTTGATCCCAGTTTGGAGTAGTGGTATGTAGGTAATTCCTAGCAAAGTAGGGTGTTGAGGTCTAGTAAACATTCAATCATTTTATTTGATTTCATAACCTTTTTTCATAAATTTAGGGTTTTATTTAATAATAAGTTACACAATGAATTTTCTAACAAATCAAAGGCTCATGCATAAACACATAAGGTTAATAGTCACAGGTACACCTTCCATATTCATCTTAGGAAATAGAACTTCTCTCAAAACCAATGCACCTTTAGGAAAACATATCATAGTGATATAATACAATTAAAATCTCCTTGTATAAAGTATATGAATATTCCTATTCTCTATTCATAGTCATCCTATATAACAACATAGTCATTCACAATCTCTATTTTAGATCCACACTTACAAATTTATAGATAATTTGTGTTTTTTGTGATTATTTTCCTTATTTTTACATATAAAAATAGAAAAATTACAAATGATTGAATGCTTATTATAATATTAAACATCATGATTTAGCTCAGTTCAATTTATCTAACTAGGGTTTAGTATTTCCTTTTCCAAAGTTTGATAAAATAGTTTCAAAGCCTAAATGAAGCCTCCAAACATTCCCACCTACATTTTTATTCTCAAGAGATTTTGGTTCTTAGTGGTCTTTAAGTAATTTATAACCATAAACAATACCAACATATTTTCATGTGACCCTTACACACTAGGTTCTTATTTTTAGTGTTCTAGATTTCACCCTAATTGAGAAGGGGATTGTTCAGGTCCTCTACTCAAATCTAGTCCAACATGGGATAGACTGTAGGCTATGGGTCACCTATCATAGGGTTAGAACTTTGTATAAGGCTAAATTACTTCTATATCTATCACCTAAAATAAATTTTGACTAAGAAAAGAGAGAGATAAATGGTTAATAATGCATGAAAACATGTAAAAGAGGTGATTCACTAGTAATGTGATTATTCATCTGCTCTATCTAAAATTCTAACAAATACTAATGAGATTGGATATATAACTACAAATGGTTGTTTATACATTAATATTTCATGCAAAGGTTCACCAAATGATCAAAACCTAAGTGAAATGATGGAAAGTCATGATTCAAGACACTAGCTAGTCAATGTATCCACTTTCTAGATATATCAAATGATATTTAACACTAAACATGACTTGTAAAATAATATAATATATCAGTTAGGTGATATCAAGATTTAACAAGGGAGAGATTTATACCACATATGTAATTAATCTAAAATTAACACACTATACCAAAATAATAATATCTAAAAAAGACTCCTTCATTTATCTCAAGAGGTTACAAAGATCAAATATGGGCAGAGTCTAGTCTTACCCAAGAGAGGGATTATCAAGCTATTTTCAAAGCTTAAAATCCTATATTTATAAAAAAAAAAGGGGGGGGGATGAGAGAGAGAGAGAGAGAGAGAGAGAGAGAGAGAGAGAGAGAGAGAGAGAGAGAGAGAGAGAGAGAGAGAGAGAGAGAGAGAGGAGAGAGAGAGAGAGAGAGAGAGAGAGAGAGAGAGAGAGAGAGAATGAACTAAGTAGATATAAAAAATTGAATGAGTTCTAACTACTCTTGATGGATTAGTATTATTGTGGATGCTAACTCATGACCTTATCAATATGGCACAATTTTAAAGGATTTGTAAAATAATTTAATGCTCCATACTCCTTATTCAACCACCATGTCATCATCTTACGACTCCATGCCACCTCTAGCTGATCAATAATGTGGATAAAACCTTTATGCCTTAAAATTATTAGATATTCTTGGTCTATTTTTAATAGATAGATGTATCTATTCATATCACGATATCTAATCATAGATATCCTTATAGATTTAAAATCAATCATATTATTGATTTTCCTGTATCTCAATACCTAGTCTCATTTCAAAAACCAAATATTGACCTTCAAATAAAATAGGTATAAAGGACCAATCTTGTCTTCAAAGAGATCTATTGATGATGCTTGGTCCTGAAATATTCACCTTGACTTGACCTAGATCCATCTCAGATCGCATCTGAGCTTGGTTCCTTTATATTAGCTTTGCCTAGGTCCAATACTACTATGTCAACCTTCATCAAAATGTCATAGGTATCAATTATACTCATTGGTTATTGAATATTGACTCGTAACCTTGACTTTTATAACTCTTATTCACTCTGTCAATCTACTTATGCACAAATGCCCATGTGCTATCAATCTTCTACCAACTAAATGTGCTTGTGCCACTTATCCTCAACTCATTAGCTCTTTAGATTTGCTAACCTATTTGACTCATGATCTCCATATGATATTGATGATTGATTAAACATGAACCCTTAGATCTAATTGGGACATACTCATTGACACCCAATGGCTCTTTACCATGATTAAAATTGATGTTCATGCGAATGTCATTTGACATCCATGTGGACATATTTGACATTTCATCGATCATTAAATTTATGCTTACATGATTTTTGTTTGATATTTATTTTTTTCCTATAGACCATCAACAATGTCCCATAGACTAGAAATTTTAAGTTCTAATGGATTTTTTTCTTGAGCTTTATTTTGACATAAGCACAAACATCTTATGTTATAGGTTCAACTTTAAAGGCATATAACTTGAAGTACAAAAGTCATGGAGGCACCAAATTTTTAGGATATATCCTTGTTTTCAATCAAAATCACACCCTTGTGAAGGTAGTCTTAGGACTTCACAATCTACTAGAACATGGAAATAATCCTAGGCTATGGGTGACCTACTTAGTGGATTTAATCTCTAGATTGTAAGGGCTATATCCCTTTGATGTATCAATTAGGATCTCTACTCCTATGCTACAAACTATCTGGGTAAAAGGAGAAAGAAAATTGAAAGGAAATCCTACCTAATAATGGTGATACACCTAAATTTACTTGATCCGCTCAAATTGAGATTTTAAGAACACTGATTCAGACAAGGAAAATGATGATCTTCAACTCCAATTCATCAATATGAATAACTATTTCAGGAAAAGTTTCTTTCTTATGATCTAAGCTTAAGGGAAATGATAAAATAGGCTTGAATCAAAACACTAAGCAACCACTAGCATCCATTGTAGACTAATCCAAAATATGTTCAAATATAGAACATGACCTGCATAACTAACCAACTAGTAACTAGGTAAGGATCATGACTTGAAAAAGAAGAAAATTCTATCACATGTGCAAATCAATGAAAATGATACACTAAACCATCTACTGTAAATTGAAAATAGTCCTCTTCTTATTAATCTGAAAAAGGTTACATCACAAATTTTGGTAGAAGATTGTCTTGCCAAAAGAGGGATAAAAATTTAAGGCTGAAAAGCCAACTTATATAGAAGAAATACAATCATCCAAGAGGTTTGAATTGGAAATAGGAGATGAGGTTAACTTAGTCCAACTTAACCTTTAAATAAAAACCATTTTATCCTTTGTCTTAAATGAGAAGCTCCTTAGCACTTAAGAAATGGATGGTGGGTCAAAGCTTGACTAATCTGCTCCTTACTTGAATTTTATGCCAATCTTCAAATATGGACTTCTCTTTTAACTAATAGATCGAGATAATAATCTTTCTTACATGAAAATGATGACAAAAATTAATTTAGAATTTTGCTAGAAATGTTTGGCAGGCTTGAATTGTATGAGAAGCATGATTTTGATGAATAGTAAGTTGAAGCTTTGATCAACCAAAAATAGCCTTATATTAAAATCTATTATTCTTTGAGCTTTTCATACATTCATATCTCTATTATAAAATTGAAGAATCATACCTGAAGGTAGTTGTATGATTTTGACAATTTGATTAGTTATCTATTTGGCACTCTTTTTATTGGTCTTTTTCATGTTCATGCTCTTGTTGGACACATCTATTCTTATCTGGGCCACATTGCATGCTCCTATATGTATTTTCTCCTATTTTTTTATGTTATTTCCTTTAGCTTCTCCATCTCTATTTATTCTTTTGTTTTCTTTTCCCTTTGGGTTTATCTTCTCAAACCATTCTTGTAGACTTCTTTTGGACAAAAAGTTCATTGTTTATTTCCTTGTGTTTTCCTTTGGATAAAAGTCCAAAGGAATTATATTTCTTTTGGCTCTTTGCTTATGCATTTTCCCATGGATAAAATGTTTGTGTGAATTTATCTCTTCCTTTCCTTTAGGAAAATCTTCCAAAAGAATTATTTTAGACTATTTTCTTAAGACAATTCATTCAGACTCTTTTCTTTTTCCTTATCTTGCCTATATTTTTTGAAGGGAAATTGTGTCTCTGAAGGGCACTATACCATTTAGGTTGTTTGATTTATCCCTTCAAAATTTTTGAAAACTCCATCTCTTCAAATGGTCCTTTTCCTAAGGAAATGACCCTTCAAATTTCCTAATTGTAACCTTCTTGAAGGGCATATACCCTTCAATATTTTTTTCTACATCCTTATTTGGCCTTGAAAATGCCTTTCCAAAAGGCACCTCCCCTTCAAATTTTTACAAAACACCCTTCAGCGTTTTGAAAGTGACCTATTCCAAAGGGTAATACCCTTTGGGTTTCTTGTATTTTCCCTTTTCCACAGGGCACTGTATCTTCTGAAGGGCACTTTCCCTTCGACTTATTGTAAAGTGTCCCTTTTTCCTTTAATTGGCCTTTCTAAAAGGAACATACCCTTTAGAATTTCTATTATGGTCCTTCTTGAAGGGCACAATCCCTTTGGATTTTTGTGAAGTGTCTTTTTCCCTTGAGATGACCTTTTTCTGAAGGCTAGGTGCCCTTCAATTTTTTTTCAAAGTGACCTTTCCCTAATGAAATGCCCTTCAATTTTTTTCCAAAGAACCCTTCAGCCTTGTGCAAATGGTCTCTCTTTTAAAAATTACCCTTTAGTCTTTATGATTGTCCCTTTCTTGTAGATAATTTGTCTATGAGAATTCATGAAATGATCCTCCTAAAAGAGCCCTTTGAGCTTATTATAATGGTCCCTTTTGAAGAAAGAGAGTCTATCAAACTTGTAAAATGAGCCTTCTTCTTTGAATATTTTTGAAGGGGACACACCTTTTGAACGAGATGAAAGACACCTTTTCGAATAACTATAAAGTCCTTTTCTCCTCGAATATGCCCAAAAGAATTCCTTAGAATATGCTCCTTTCCTGTACTTTCCTAAAAAGAACAATATGGATGAAAGTAAAACCCCCTAAATCATGGATTTTTTAGTAAGGGTGGAAATTTGACTTGTGGTGTCAAAATTATCAACATTTTTGCTGACTCAGTTGGGAAACATGCTTGTTATGCTTAGAGAACTAGGCCATATACATGAGTTTTTTGAATTTCACAAAATAATGACAGATCTGATCCATGATTGCAAAATTTTATTATGGCCTGATGTGGGATAACCTTCAGCCTTCAAAATAAGAAGGGAAACACACAAAAATAGGAAAACTAACTAAAAAAATCAATTGTGCAAACAAGGCACTTATTGAAACAAAAGAGAATGAAAATAATGTGCTAGAAAATCACTTGGAAGAAAACAAACTAAAAAAGACCCTAACTAACCATGACAAAGCATGATCCACCTAGATCAAAAGGGAAATTCATAAACTTAGTTACTCTAAGAGATGGTACTAGTTACAAGGCAAGATGTTTATCAATCATAACCTTTTATAAGGCATTTTTATTATCCACCAAATGTATTAGCATCTTCTCAAATGAGTCATCAAAAACAAACTAGTCACCAACAAAGACAAACTCATCATGTACTTCCTAATATTTTTCATATTGTTTCTCATCTACCACCTTATCAAGTGATATCTTATCTATGCATTGTTCTTGATTGACCACATCCTTCTTACCAGCTACTATAAGTTCATCCAGCTCTTCAAGCAGATTTGAATAGGGAACCCAATTTATATAATGATATTGAATAGGTGATTCTTGATCAAATTTCTTATAAATGTTCTCTTAAATAGGAAACATATCCCTACAGAGCTCTTCAGTCTCTTACAAAAATGCAAGGTATAGTTGCCAATCATCTCTTTGTTCCTGATTTCAATCAATTTTAATAAGATTAACCTGAAAGCTATCTAGATCCTTCTCAATAGGAGATACTTGTAACTCATTTATGAATTCAATTTTCACCAAATCCTCTTAGAGTTCCTCCACATCAAGATCAACCTTCTCATTCTTAAATATAATTGTATTCTCAACAACAAACTTAAGTGAAATATCAATGTGAAACTCTTCCTTAAACATACCTAAAGCATCCTCTTCACACTCTGAAAGAACTTGATCTGTTGCTGAAACCTCTTTTTCAATCTTGTAGAGAATAGGCTCTTCTTGAAGAAGGGAGATGGTGGGAGGGTGATAAAATTATTTTTTTTTGAGAGGGAGAATGAAGCATGGGAAGTTGATCATAATCAGATTTTAGAATCTAGAGGACAATGGAATTATCTAGGGAGTTTTGGAGAGGAGGGAAAGAGAAACTCTTTAAAACCTCAAAAAATTTGTTCCTTCCACTTGGCCATTACCTCATCAAATTCTGAAATCTCCTTGTCCTCATAGATAACTTGTGCTTGAGATATGAGTGGTGAAGAAAGGGGACTATAAGAAGGCATAGTCTCCTAAATAGGACCTCAAATAGGCTCTTGAATAGAGTCTTGAATATGCTCTTAACTCCAACTAGGAAGCTTCCTCAACACACATTGGGCATGGTTAAGAACTTCATGAGAATAAGGAATACAAAAACCCTTTGTATACAATTGATTAAACATAATTTTCTACCTCTCCCAAGCCTCTATCTTCTCTAATATAAAAATACATAGCTCATTTATCTATTTTGGATCACTGGACACATTTTTAAATATGCCATTCATTTATTCATAATAATAATTTGAAAAAAAAATTCTTGCATATGCTAGTATTTTGAGTTATATCTCTTCTATTATTTCTTGAAGACAAGGATGCTCACATGACTGATGTGGTTCAACATAGATTTGACAATACTCATAATAAGGCTGATTAGGATCATAAAAAGTCTCATAGGTATCATGAGAAGGCTAGTATGATCTATCATTGGGCTGATAAGGAAACATAGCATAGGAATTCTCTTTATACAAAGCCATCAAATACTCATTCATGATAATGTAATACTTACATGGAAACCATGACTAGATTATTAGAGGCAACTACCTAATATTTTAATCACCAAATAATTAGTGAATAATGCTATTGCAACTATAATTTCATCGAGACCAATTCCAAATGGTCCCAATGGGCATGCCAAAAATTATTTTCAATCAGACTCACACCCTTGTGAAGGTAGTTTCAAGCCTTCACAGTCTGCCAGAACATGAAAATAATCCTAGGTTATGGGTGACTTACGTAGTGGATTGAATCTCTAGATTTTAAGGTATATCTCCCTTTAATGTATCAATTAGGATCTCTACTCCTATGCTACAAACTACCTGGGTAAATGGAGAAAGAAACTTGAAAGGAAATCCTACCTAATAATGGTTATACACCTAAATTTACTTGATCCACTCAAATTGAGATTTTAAGAACACTGATTAAGACAAAGAAAAAGTTGAACTTAAAATCCAATTGATCAATATGCATAATTACTTCATAAAAAAGGTTTTATCTTGTGATCTAAGCTTGAGGGAAATGTTAAAATAGGTCTGATTTAAGGCACTAAACAACCACTAGTGTCCACTATAGACTTAGACAAAAAGGACATTCAAACATAGAACATGACTTTCATAACTGACTAACTAGTAACAAAGTAAGGATCAATATTTGATAAGGAATCAAATTCTATCATGTGTGCAAATCGATGACAAAGATACACTAAACTAGATACTGGAGATTGAAAATAATCCTCTTCTGAAAAAAGTTACATCAAAAAATTTGGTAGAATATTGTCTTACCAAAAGAGAGATAAAATTTTAAGGTTGAAAAGCCAACTTATATATAAAAATACAATCATCCAAGAGGTTTGTCATTATAAATAGGAGTGGAGGTTAAGTCATTCCAACTCAACCTTCAAATAAAGACTATTTTGTCTTTTATCTTGCATGAGAAGCTCCTTGGTGTTTAAGAAATGGAAGATAGGTCTAAGCTTGACTAATCCACTCCTTGAATGAAGTTTACAACAATATTCAAATATGGTCTCCTCTTTGAGCTACTAGATTGAGAGAACAATCTCTCTTGCATGAAAATAATGCCAAAAATGAATTCAAAACTTTGCTAGAAATTTTTGGTAGGCTCGAATTACATAAGAAACTTGATTTTAATGAATAGTTAGCTAAAGCTTTGACCAACAAAAAATAGCCTTCTATTGAAATCTATTATTCTTTGAGCCTTTTATGCATTTGTATCTCTATTCTAGAACTAAAAAATCTACCTAAAGGTAGATACATGATTTTGATGATTTGATTATTTATTTATTTGGCACTCTCTTTATTAGTATTTTGCATGTTTGTGATATTTTTGGACATGTCTATTATTATTTAGTCCAATTTGCATGCTCCTACGTTTATTTTCTCCTTCTATTTGTTCATGTTATTTCCTTCAGCCTCCCCATCTCTGTCTATTCTTTTATTTTGTTTTCCCTTTAGGTTTATCTTCATAAACCATTCTTCCAGACCTTTTCTGGATAAAAAGTCTGAATCTTATTTCCTTGTGTTTTTCTTCGAACAAAAGTCTAAAAGAATTCTATTTATTTTGGCTCTTTACTTATGCATTTTCCCGTAGACAAAATGTCCACAGGAATTTATCTCTTCCTTTCCTTTGGGAAAATATTTTGAAAGAATTCTTTTGAACTATTTGTCTAAGAGAATTCATTAAAACTCTTTTCTTTGTCTTATCTTACCTATCTTTTCAAAAGGGCAATTGTGTCTTTGAAGGGCACTATACCCTTCAAGTTTATTGATTTAGCCCTTCAAAACTTTTGAATAGTCCATCTCTTTGAATGGTCATTTTCCTAAAGAAATGACCCTTCAAATTTCTTGCTTGTAACCTTCACAAAGGGCATATACCCTTTAGGATTTTTTTTTGCATCCTCTTTTGGCCTTGAAAATTCCTTTTTTAAGGGAACCTACCCTTCCAATTTTGTAAAGGACACTTTAGCCTTAAAAAGTGACATGTTCCAAAGGGAAATACCAATTTAGTTTCTTATATTTGCCCTTTTCTATAGGGTACTATCTCTTTTGAAGGGCACTTTCCCTTTGGCTTATTGCAAAGTCTCCCTTTTTCCTTTTAATCAGCCTTTCCAAAGGGAACATACCCTTCAAAATTTATGTTATGGTCCTTTTCAAAGGGCACAATCCCTTTGGATGTTTGTGAAGTGTCATTTTCCCTTGAGATGACCTTTTCTAAAGAGCAGGTGCCCTTTGGTTTTTTTTAAAAGTGACCTTTCACTAATGAAATGCCCTTTGGATTTTTTTCAAATAACCCTTAGGCCTTGTGCAAATGGTCCCTCTTCTGAAAAGTGGCCTTCAAGCTTTATGATTGTCCCTTTCTTGTGGACAATTTGTCTGTGGGAATTCATGAAATGATCCTCCCAAAATATCCCTTTAGGTTTATTGTAATGGTCCTTTTGAAGGAGAGTCTTTCAAACTTGTGCAATGATCCTTCTTCCTTGAAAATTTATGAAGGGGACACACATTTTTTAAGAGATGAAATGCACTCTTTGGAATAATTGTAAAGTCCTTTTCTACTTGAAGATGCCCAAAATAATTCCTTAGAATATACTCCTTTCCTACACTTTCCTGAAAAGAACAAGATTAATAAAATAAAAACCCCCTAAATCATGGATTTTATAGCAAGGGTGGTAATTTGACCTATGGGGTCAAAATTCTCAATAGTCTTTGAGGCCAAAATATAAACAAACTAACCAAATTAACCATGACAAAACATGAT